>JAYEVD010000745.1:0-10000 GCA_036346405.1 Phyllostachys edulis
TTAAACCCTAAACCCCTAAACCCTAAACCCCAAACCCCTAAACCCTAAACCCTAAACCCTAAACCCTAAAACCCCAAACCCTAAACCCAAACCCTAAACCCTAAACCCAAACCAATTAAACCCTAAACCCTAAACCCCTAAACCCTAAACCCAAACCTCAAACCCAAAACCCAAACCCCTAAACCTTTAAACCCCAAAAACCCCAAAACCCTAAACCCCAAAACCCCTAAACCCCTAAAACCCAAAACCCAAACCCTAAACCCCAAAACCCTAAAACCCAAACCCCTAACCCTAAACCCTAAAACCTAAACCCTAAACCCTAAACCCTAAACCCCAAACCCAAACCCTAAACCCCAACCCCTAAACCCCAAAAACCCCAAAAACCCTAAACCTAAACCCTAAAACCTTAAACCCCAAAACCCAAACCCCAAACCCTAAAACCTCAAACCCTAAACCCTAAACCCTAAACCCTAAACCCCAAACCCAAACCCCAAACCCCAAACCCCTAAACCCCAAACCCCAAACCCCAAAATCCCAAACCCCAAACCCCAAAACCCTAAACCCTAAACCCCAAAACCCTAAACCCCAAAACCCAAACCCAAACCAAACCCCAAAACCTTAAACCCAAAACCTTAAACCCTAAACCCTAAACCCTAAACCCTAAAACCTAAACCCCAAAACCTTAAACTTTAAACCCTAAACCTTTAAACCTTAAACCCCTAAACCCCTAAACCCTTAAACCCAAAACCCAAACCCTAAATCCCTAAACCCTAAACCCAAACCTAAACCCTAAAACTCCTAAACCCTAAACCCCAAAACCCCAAAACCAAAACCCAAACCCCAAAACCCTAAACCTTAAACCCCAAACCCTAAACCCTAAACCCTAAACCCCAAACCCTTAAACCCAAACCCTAAACCCCAAACCCCTAAACCCCTAAACCCTAAACCCTAAACCCAAACCTCAAACTCAAACCCTAAACCCTAAACCCTTAAACCCTCAAACCTAACCCTAAATCAACTAAACCTTAAACTTTTAAACTCAAATTTTAAATTTTAAATTTTAAATTTTAAATTTTAAATTTTAAATTTTAAATTTTAAACTTAAATTTTAAATTTAAATTTTAAATTTTAAATTTTAAATTTTAAATTTTAAATTTAAAAATTTTAAATTTAAATTTTAAATTTTAAATTTTAAATTTTAAATTTTAAATTTTAAATTTTAAATTTTAAATTTAAATTTTAAATTTTAAATTTTAAATTTTAAATTTTAATTTTAAATTTTAAATTTTAAATTTTAAATTTTAAATTTAAATTTTAAATTTTAAATTTTAAATTTTAAATTTTAAATTTTAAATTTTAAATTTTAAATTTTAAATTTTAAATTTTAAATTTTAAATTTTAAATTTTAAATTTTAAACCTTAAATTTTAAATTAAATTTTAAATTTTAAATTTTAAATTTTAAATTTTAAACCTTTAAATTTTAAATTTTAAATTTTAAATTTTAAATTTTAAATTTTAAATTTTAAATTTTAAATTTTAAATTTTAAATTTTAAATTTTAAATTTAAATTTTAAATTTTAAATTTTAAATTTTAAATTTTAAATTTTAAATTTTAAATTTAAATTTTAAATTTTAAATTTTAAATTTTAAATTTTAAATTTTAAATTTTAAATTTTAAATTTTAAATTTTAAATTTTAAATTTTAAATTTTAAATTTTAAATTTTAAATTTTAAATTTTAAATTTTAAATTTTAAATTTAAATTTTAATTTTAAATTTTAAATTTCTAAATTTAAACCTTAAATTTAAATTTAAATTTAAATTTTAAATTTTAAACTTAAACTTTAAACCTAAACCTTTAAATTTTAAACCTTAAATAAACTTTAAATTTTAAATTTTAAATTTTAAATTTTAAATTTTAAATTTTAAATTTAAATTTTAAATTTAAATTTTAAATTTTAAATTTTAAATTTTAAATTTTAAATTTTAAATTTTAAATTTAAATTTTAAATTTTAAATTTTAAATTTTAAATTTTAAATTTTAAATTTTAAATTTTAAATTTTAAATTTTAAATTTTAAATTTTAAATTTTAAATTTTTTTAAATTTTAAATTTTAAATTTAAATTTTAAATTTTAAATTTTAAATTTTAAATTTTAAATTTTAAATTTTAAATTTAAATTTTAAATTTTAAAATTTTAAAACTCAAATTTAAATTTTAAACCCTTAAATTTTAAATTTTAAATTTTAAACCTTTAAACTTTAAACTTAAATTTTAAATTTTAAATTTTAAATTTTAAATTTTAAATTTTAAATTTTAAATTTTAAATTTTAAATTTTAAATTTTAAATTTTAAATTTTAAATTTTAAATTTTAAATTTTAAATTTTAAATTTTAAATTTTAAATTTTAAATTTTAAATTTTAAATTTTAAATTTAAATTTTAAATTTTAAATTTTAAATTTTAAATTTTAAAATTTAAATTTTAAATTTTAAATTTTAAATTTTAAATTTAAATTTTAAATTTTAAATTTTAAATTTTAAATTTTAAATTTTAAATTTTAAATTTTAAATTTTAAATTTTAAATTTTAAATTTTCAAATTTAAATTTCAAATTTTAAATTTTAAATTTAAATTTAAACCCAAAAACTTTAAATTTTAAATTTTAAATTTTAAATTTTAAATTTTAAATTTTAAATTTTAAATTTTAAATTTTAAATTTTAAATTTTAAATTTTAAATTTTAAATTTTAAATTTTAAATTTTAAATTTTAAATTTTAAATTTTAAATTTTAAATTTTAAATTTTAAATTTTAAATTTTAAATTTTAAATTTTAAATTTTAAATTTTAAATTTTAAATTTTAAATTTAAAAATTTTAAATTTTAAATTTTAAATTTTAAATTTTAAATTTTAAATTTTAAATTTTAAATTTTAAATTTTAAATTTTAAATTTTAAATTTAAATTTAAATTTTAAATTTTAAATTTTAAATTTAAATTTTAAAACCTAAATTTAAACTTAAATTTTAAACCTAAATTTTAAATTTTAAATTTTAAATTTTAAATTTTAAATTTTAAATTTTAAATTTTAAATTTTAAACCTTAAACCTTAAATTTTAAATTTTAAATTTTAAAAATTTTAAATTTAAATTTTAAATTTTAAATTTTAAATTTTAAATTTTAAATTTTAAATTTTAAATTTTAAATTTTAAATTTTAAATTTTAAATTTTAAATTTTAAATTTTAAATTTTAAATTTTAAATTTAAATTTTAAATTTTAAATTTTAAATTTAAATTTTAAATTTTAAATTTTAAATTTAAATTTTAAATTTTTTAAATTTTAAATTTTAAATTTTAAATTTTAAATTTAAATTTTAAATTTTAAATTTTTTTAAACCTTAAACCTTTAAATTTTAAATTTTCAAACCTTAAAACTTTAAATTTTAAATTTTAAACTAAACTTAAATTAAACTCAAACCCTCAAACCTTTAACCTTAAACTTTTAAACTTTAAATTTTAAATTTTAAATTTTAAATTTTAAATTTTAAATTTAAATTTTAAATTTTAAATTTTAAATTTTAAATTTTAAATTTTAAATTTTAAATTTTAAATTTTAAATTTTAAATTTTAAATTTTAAATTTTAAATTTTAAATTTTAAATTTTAAATTTTAAATTTTAAATTTTAAATTTTAAATTTTAAATTTTAAATTTTAAATTTTAAATTTTTTAAATTTTAAATTTTAAATTTTAAATTTAAATTTTAAATTTTAAATTTTAAATTTTAAATTTAAATTTTAAATTTAAACTTTAATTTTAAATTTTAAAACTTAAATTTTAAATTTTAAATTTTAAATTTCAAATTCAAATTTTAAACTTAAACCTAAATCTTAAATTTTAAACCCTTAAATTTTAAACTCAAACCTTTTAAATTTTAAATTTTAAATTTTAAATTTAAATTTTAAATTTTAAATTTTAAATTTTAAATTTTAAATTTTAAATTTTAAATTTTAAATTTTAAATTTTAAATTTTAAATTTTAAATTTTAAATTTTAAATTTTAAATTTTAAATTTAAATTTTAAATTTTAAATTTTAAATTTTAAATTTTAAATTTTAAATTTAAATTTTAAATTTTAAATTTAAATTTTAAATTTAAATTTTAAATTTTAAATTTTAAATTTTAAATTTAAATTTTAAATTTTAAATTTTAAATTTAAATTTTAAATTTAAATTTTAAATTTCAAATTTTAAATTTTAAATTTTAAATTTTAAATTTTAAATTTAAACTTAAACTTAAATTTTAAATTTTAAACTCCTCAAACTTAAATTTTAAATTTTAAATTTTAAATTTAAATTTTAAATTTTAAATTTTAAATTTTAAATTTTAAATTTTAAATTTTAAATTTTAAATTTTAAATTTTAAATTTTAAATTTTAAATTTTAAATTTTAAATTTTAAATTTTAAATTTTAAATTTAAATTTTAAATTTTAAATTTTAAATTTTAAATTTTAAATTTAAATTTAAATTTTAAATTTTAAATTTTAAATTTTAAATTTTAAATTTTAAATTTTAAATTTTAAATTTTAAATTTTAAATTTTAAATTTTAAATTTTAAATTTTAAATTTTAAATTTTAAATTTTAAATTTCAAATTTTAAATTTTTTTAAATTTTAAACTCAAATTTCAAACTTAAACCCTAAACCTTAAATTTTAAACCTAAAATTTTAAACCTTAAATTTTAAATTTTAAATTTTAAATTTTAAATTTAAATTTTAAATTTTAAATTTTAAATTTTAAATTTTAAATTTTAAATTTTAAATTTTAAATTTTAAATTTTAAATTTTAAATTTTAAATTTTAAATTTTAAATTTTAAATTTTAAATTTTAATTTTAAATTTTAAATTTTAAATTTTAAATTTTAAATTTTAAATTTTAAATTTTAAATTTTAAATTTTAAATTTTAAATTTTAAATTTTAAATTTTAAATTTTAAATTTTAAATTTTAAATTTAAATTTTAAATTTAAATTTTAAATTTTAAATTTTAAACCTTAAACTTAAATTTAAATTTTAAACTTAAACTTAAATTTAAAACTTAAACTTAAATTTTAATTTTAAATTTTAAATTTTAAATTTTAAATTTTAAATTTTAAATTTTAAATTTTTAAATTTTAAATTTTAAATTTTAAATTTTAAATTTTAAATTTTAAATTTTAAATTTAAATTTTAAATTTTAAATTTTAAATTTTAAATTTTAAATTTTAAATTTTAATTTTAAATTTTAAATTTTAAATTTTAAATTTTAAATTTTAAATTTTAAATTTTAAATTTTAAATTTTAAATTTTAAATTTTAAATTTTAAATTTTAAATTTTAAATTTTAAATTTTAAATTTTAAATTTTAAATTTTAAATTTTAAATTTTAAATTTTAAATTTAAATTTTAAATTTTAAATTTTAAATTTTAAATTTTAAATTTTAAATTTTAAATTTTAAATTTAAAACTTAAATTTTTTAAATTTTAAATTTTAAATTTTAAATTTTAAATTTTAAAACTTAAATTTTAAATTTTAAATTTTAAATTTTAAATTTTAAAACTTAAATTTTAAATTTTAAATTTTAAATTTTAAATTTTAAATTTTAAATTTTAAATTTTAAATTTTAAATTTTAAATTTTAAATTTTAAATTTTAAATTTAAATTTTAAATTTTAAATTTTAAATTTAAATTTTAAATTTAAATTTTAAATTTTAAATTTTAAATTTAAATTTTAAATTTTAAATTTTAAATTTTAAATTTTAAATTTTAAATTTTAAATTTTAAATTTTAATTTTAAATTTTAAATTTTAAATTTTAAATTTTAAATTTTAATTTTAAATTTTAAATTTTAAATTTTAAATTTTAAATTTTAAACTTAAACTTAAACTTTAAATTTTAAACTTAAATTTTAAATTTTAAATTTTAAATTTAAATTTTAAATTTTAAATTTTAAATTTTAAATTTAAATTTTAAATTTTAAATTTTAAATTTAAATTTTAAATTTAAATTTAAATTTTAAATTTTAAATTTTTTTAAATTAAATTTTAAATTTTAAATTTTAAATTTTAAAAAATTTAAATTTTAAATTTTAAATTTTAAATTTAAATTTTAAATTTTAAATTTAAATTTTAAATTTTAAAAAATTTTAAATTTTAAATTTTAAATTTTAAATTTTAAATTTTAAATTTTAAATTTTTTAAATTTTAAATTTTAAATTTTAAATTTTAAATCAAATTTAAATTTTAAATTTTAAATTTAAATTTTAAATTTAAATTTTAAATTTTAAATTTTAAATTTTAAATTTTAAATTTTAAATTTTAAATTTTAAATTTTAAATTTTAAATTTTAAATTTTAAATTTTAAATTTTAAATTTTAAATTTTAAATTTTAAATTTTAAATTTTAAATTTTAAATTTTAAATTTTAAATTTTAAATTTTAAATTTTAAATTTTAAATTTTAAATTTTAAATTTTAAATTTTAAATTTTAAATTTTAAATTTTAAATTTTAAATTTTAAACTTAAATTTTAAACTCTTAAACTTTAAACTTTAACCTTAAATTTTAAATTTTAAATTTTAAATTTAAATTTTAAATTTTAAATTTTAAATTTAAATTTTAAATTTTAAATTTTAAATTTTAAATTTTAAATTTTAAATTTTAAATTTTAAATTTTAAATTTTAATTTTAAATTTTAAATTTTAAATTTTAAATTTTAAATTTTAAATTTTAAATTTTAAATTTTAAATTTTAAATTTTAAATTTTAAATTTTAAATTTTAAATTTTAAATTTTAAATTTTAAATTTTAAATTTTAAATTTTAAATTTTAAATTTTAAATTTTAAATTTTAAATTTAAATTTTAAATTTTAAATTTTAAATTTTAAATTTTAAATTTTAAATTTTAAATTTTAAACCTTAAACCTTAAACCCTAAATTTAAACTCAAACCTAAATTTTAAATTTTAAACCTTAAACCTTTAAACCTTAAATTTTAAACCTTTAAATTTAAATTTCAAATTTTAAATTTTAAATTTTAAATTTTAAATTTTAAATTTTAAATTTTAAATTTTAAATTTTAAATTTTAAATTTTAAATTTTAAATTTAAATTTTAAATTTTAAATTTTAAATTTTAAATTTTAAATTTTAAATTTTAAATTTTAAATTTTAAATTTTAAATTTTAAATTTTAAATTTAAATTTTAAATTTTAAATTTTAAATTTTAAATTTTAAATTTTAAATTTTTTAAATTTTAAATTTTAAATTTAAATTTTAAAATTTAAATTTTAAATTTTAAATTTTAAATTTTAAATTTTAAATTTTAAATTTTAAACCTTAAATTTTAAATTTTAAATTTTAAATTTTAAACTTAAATTTTAAACCTTTAAATTTTAAACTTTAAAAAATTTTAAAAATTTTAAATTTTAAATTTTAAATTTTAAATTTTAAATTTTAAATTTTAAATTTTAAATTTTAAATTTTAAATTTTAAATTTTAAATTTTAAATTTTAAATTTTAAATTTTAATTTTAAATTTTAAATAAATTTTAAATTTTAAATTTTAAATTTTAAATTTTAAATTTTAAATTTTAAATTTTAAATTTTAAATTTTAAATTTTAAATTTTAAATTTTAAATTTTAAATTTTAAATTTTAAATTTTAAATTTTAAATTTTAAATTTTAAATTTTAAATTTTAAATTTTAAATTTTAAATTTTAAATTTTAAATTTTAAATTTTAAATTTTAAATTTTAAATTTTAAATTTTAAATTTTAAATTTAAATTTTAAATTTTAAATTTTAAATTTAAATTTTAAACCTTAAAATTTAAACTTAAACTTAAATTTTAAATTTTAAATTTTAAACTTAAAACCTTAAAACCCTAAAAACTTAAAATTTTAAATTTTAAATTTTAAATTTTAAATTTTAAATTTTAAATTTTAAATTTTAAATTTTAAATTTTAAATTTTAAATTTTAAATTTTAAATTTTAAATTTTAAATTTTAAATTTTAAATTTTAAATTTTAAATTTTAAATTTTAAATTTTAAATTTTAAATTTTAAATTTTAAATTTTAAATTTTAAATTTTAAATTTTAAATTTAAATTTTAAATTTTAAATTTTAAATTTTAAATTTTAAATTTTAAATTTTAAACTTAAATTTTAAATTTTAAATTTTAAACTTAAACTTTTTAAATTTTAAACTTAAATTTTAAATTTTAAATTAAACCTTAAATTTTAAATTTTAAATTTAAACTTAAATTTTAAACCTTAAATTTTAAATTTTAAATTTTAAATTTAAATTTTAAATTTTAAATTTTAAATTTTAAATTTTAAATTTTAAATTTTAAATTTTAAATTTTAAATTTTAAATTTTAAATTTTAAATTTTAAATTTTTTTAAATTTTAAATTTTAAATTTTAAATTTTAAATTTTAAATTTTAAATTTTAAATTTTAAATTTTAAATTTTAAATTTTAAATTTTAAATTTTAAATTTTAAATTTTAAATTTTAAATTTTAAATTTTAAATTTTAAATTTTAAACTTTAAATTTTAAATTTAAAATTTAAATTTTAAATTTTAAATTTAAATTTAAATTTCAAACTCAAATTTTAAATTTTAAATTTTAAATTTTAAACTTTAAATTTCAAATTTTAAATTTAAACCTTAAATTTTAAATTTTAAATTTTAAACCTTAAATTTTAAATTTAAACCCTTTAAATTTTAAATTTTAAATTTTAAATTTTAAATTTTAAATTTTAAATTTTAAATTTTAAATTTTAAATTTTAAATTTTAAATTTTAAATTTTAAATTTTAAATTTTAAATTTTAAATTTTAAATTTTAAATTTTAAATTTTAAATTTTAAATTTTAAATTTTAAATTTTAAATTTTAAATTTTAAATTTAAATTTTAAATTTTAAATTTTAAATTTTAAATTTTAAATTTTAAATTTTAAATTTTAAATTTTAAATTTTAAATTTTAAATTTTAAATTTTAAATTTTAAATTTTAAATTTAAATTTTAAATTTAAATTTTAAATTTTAAATTTTAAAAAACTTAAACTTAAATTTTAAATTTCAAATTTTAAACTTTAAACTCAAACTCAAAACTTAAACCTTAAATTTTAAATTTTAAATTTTAAATTTTAAATTTTAAATTTTAAATTTTAAATTTTAAATTTTAAATTTTAAATTTTAAATTTTAAATTTTAAATTTTAAATTTTAAATTTTAAATTTTAAATTTTTAAATTTTAAATTTTAAATTTTAAATTTTAAATTTTAAATTTAAATTTTAAATTTTAAATTTTAAATTTTAAATTTAAAATTTTAAATTTAAATTTTAAATTTTAAATTTTAAATTTTAAATTTTAAATTTTAAATTTAAATTTAAATTTTAAATTTTAAATTTTAAACCTTAAATTTAAATTTTAAATTTTAAATTTTAAATTTTAAATTTTAAATTTTAAATTTTAAACCAAAACTAAACCTTTAAATTTTAAATTTTAAATTTTAAATTTTAAATTTTAAACCTCAAATTTTAAATTTTAAATTTTAAATTTAAATTTTAAATTTTAAATTTTAAATTTTAAATTTTAAATTTTAAATTTTAAATTTTAAATTTTAAATTTTTTAAATTTTAAATTTTAAATTTTAAATTTTAAATTTTAAATTTTAAATTTAAATTTTAAATTTTAAATTTTAAATTTTAAATTTTAAATTTTAAATTTTAAATTTTAAATTTTAAATTTTAAATTTTAAATTTTAAATTTTAAATTTTAAATTTTAAAAAATTTTAAATTTTAAAAATTTAAATTTTAAATTTAAATTTAAATTTTAAAATTTTAAATTTTAAATTTAAATTTAAATTTTAAACCCTAAATTTTAAATTTAAATTTTAAACTTTTAAACTTAAATTTTAAATTTTAAATTTAAATTTAAATTTTAAATTTTAAATTTTAAATTTTAAATTTTAAA
>JAYEVD010000745.1:15000-260752 GCA_036346405.1 Phyllostachys edulis
ACTGGAGGTCCGCGACGTTGGATGGAGATCCAACGCTTTGGACCTCTGTCCCTTTTCCTCACGTGCGTTTTTGCAATTAAGGAAATCGGAGGGCCACGACCTCCCATCCTTGATCGTGTGGTGGGACCTCCTCGGACCACTTAAAACATAACGGTTCAAAAATTGATCCGATGGTTAGGACCTCCCGTGTCTTATCCAGCTGGCCACCAAGACCCCCCCTGTTCTTCTCCTTCCTCTGGCGGCGCGCGATCGTGTTTCACGGCGGTGGAGTTAACGCGCGCCAGCCTCAGGCACCTTTAATGACTCTTTCTTGACCGCATTTAATGCTGGTCGACTTCACTTATCAGTCAAGACACCGCCGCCTACTTGTCAACCTTTATGTCTTGTCCACCCCATGGACCAACCTGGTGGGCTAAGCTCACCATGGAGCTTAGCCCCACTCCATAACCTCCATCTCAAAGCTATAAGTGTCCACTGAGCTCCCGTTGGCTTCCTTTACACACTTGGAGCTGTCATACCGATGTTTGGTGAGCTCCTCCTCACTCACCTCCCATCTTGGCCGCCATTGTTGGGGACCTTGAGCTTCTCGGAGCTCAGAGTTCCATGGCTCCTCTTTCAAACCTTGCTCACTCTTGCTCCCCAAACCTCCTGGAATAACCCTAACTTATTTTGTTTGGGCATTTTTCAGAGGTGGACAAAGCCGAGCTTGAGCCGGTGCCGTGAGTCATGGCTTACATTGTCTTCCCCAACTCGGTCATCACCTCCACGACCTCCCAAAGACCTTAGGACCTCCGTGTACCTCCTGTTAGTCCTTTAGTCTTGCACCCGCATGAATGCATGTTGCGGAGCTTAAGTTTTGCTTTTCGCTTGATTGTCGCGCATGAGCTCCATTTTGCATTTTCGTAGTTTGGCCGTCTTTGGTCATCTTTTGACCTCTCGGCTCGACGGCGTTCAAGGCCGCCGCCGCCGTTGAGAGGAGGACCATTAGTGCGCATGGTTATTGCAGACCAGCGGTATCATTGGACCTCACCGGCGGGCTCTACATCATGGCGAGATCACTTCAAGCGCTCGGGATTTTGTCGGACGCCCCGGCGTGTCATTGTCGTTTTAGGACATAAATTCACCATTTTAAATGCCCAATCATTGCAATCATGGGGTTAGCGATAAATGCCATTAACTTTGTCTCTTGCGCATTTAAAACCTCCCTCGCGGACCTCCTCATGGTCCCGCGATTTATTCATGTCTAGCGGCGTGCGCGAAGTTAAAAGGCTGGTGCAGGGCGCCCAGACCTCCTCCGAGGAGATCGAGCGCCCAAGACCTCACTTGCGCAATCGTGGCGTCCAGACCTCCACGGAGGTGCAGTGGCGTTAGACCTCCCTTAGGACCTCCCTAGGTTATCTCACTGTTCATGACCTCCCGGGTAGATCTTGACCGTCAAGATCCTCCTCGGACGATCTGAACCATCGAGGACCTCCTTGGAACATCTGGACCGTCCCAGACCTCCCTGTGAGGTCCCGGCGATGTAGATTTTCCTCGGGAGATCTTGATAGTTTGGACCTTCCTTTGGAAGATCTCAACCGTTGAGGACCTCCCTTTAGATGGGTCCGTTAGGACCTCCCCATCATTGTGGTCCGTTGGATTTTCCATCTACTGGCCACGACCTCCCCTCACCTCGCGCATGTGAGTTGCTAAGAGGTCCAGGACCTCTGGACTTCACGTGCGCGTGTGTGATGTTCTCCTGGGAGGTCTTGAGCCGTTGGATCTGAGATCTGTGGCTCACGTCCTCCCATGTCCTTGTGAATTTTCTTAGAAATTCCAGTGACCTCTAGTTAAACTGAAATAAGGTATAAACTTTAGAATTTCATATCTCTTTCATTTTAATTCCAAATGAGGTCTTTCAAATTGTGTTAGCTCTGTCTTGGACTTGACTTTAATCCAAAAATGATTGTAAGTTGAGTTCAACTCCAGAGCACAGTTTGCCATTAGGTTTTAAAACCAACTTTAAAATATACACTTAAATCAATGCTTAACTTGTAAAATACAAAACTAATGCTCTGTAGATTATTTTTGAGTGAGACCAACTTTGTTGGTTTCCTCCATTAATGGTCTTACTATGAACATTAGTTTTTGAGCATGTTGTTGCTAGGAAAATGAGGACTTGTGCATTATAATTTTGTTCAAGTTACGTTTTTGAAAATTTGTAGAGAGTGCAATATAGCTCCAAATGAGGTGAACTCAATTGTGTTATTCATCTCATGAGGTGCTGGTTTTACAGTAAAAATTTCAGCTTCACTACTTTTATAGAAAATGTTGCCTCATAATTAAATTAGTGAATAGTGCGGTTTGGCATTTTAGAAATCGAAAGCAGAATTGTTTTGCTCATAACTTTTGCATTGAGAATCCAAATCAATTGGTTCTTGTTGCGAAATTCCTAAAATCACCCTCTTGCTTCTGTAGAAAATTCAGAGAATTTGGAGTTCGTTTGTTGTGCTGTCTTTGTTGTGTTTCGTCGTTCTTATCGGTTCTTTCTCGCTTTTCCGTTGAAGCCGACATTTGTGGTGATCCCGAGAGTGACCCTCCGCAACAAATTGACCAGCAACAGCAAGGCAAGCAGTTTGATCATTTCCTCATTGTCCCATTACTTTAAAGCTTAATATATTGTTTTACTTCTATGTATGCATGCTACTTTGTGTTAAATGTCGCTAGCAAGCCTATAGTTGCATAATCTGAGGAATTGTTCATCCTCTACTACCATGAGCCTAGGTTATTTCTTTGTGGTGGGAGCTCGTTGGATGAGCTCTTATCACTTAGTAGTTTCGATGTAAATTGCTTAGACATGCTTAGTTTTGGTAGAGATGGGCGATCATCGACTTAGTCGATGGTCTTGATCACTCAAAACCGATTATTACTCCTATATGTCCAAAGACTTGTGCTTTGATTAATTTGTAAAATCAAAACTGAAAATAAAAGATTGATTTAGACTTGGGCATATTGGATGGATGGTGCGGTTTTTGGATGTGGTGGTATGCAGGTCCCTAAGGACCGAGTACTTGGGTCACTAAGCCAGCGATTTCAGCGACTAACCACGCTTGAGGGCATATGGAACCCTCTTGACTAAGTACTCTAGGAGGTGTTAATTATGAGCGAGCTCGGTTGGTGTGTTTTCAAAACAAATGTATATGTATAGTGTGGGAGGGAGCATTAGCTTAGGAAGGTTGTGTGATGTCTCCTTCTCCCGTGGGTTGTGCAAACTCGTAATTAGCATTCATCCTTTGGAAAGGTCTCGTAGGACTTAGCTGTGCAAAGACACCTTCGGAAGTGTGCGTAAAGGAAAGGCGATGCGACGTGTGGAGTGCAGTGGTACACCTGCGCAGGATAAAACTATTGAATAGCCTCGCCCTAGGTTATGGACATGCTTGGTAAGGTCGTTCAAGACTAGACTACAACCTTTAATTAAAACTTGACATGATTGGTATGAGCAGGGAGTTCATGCTATTGTTGTGGTGACTTGGGTTAGTCACTTCGTGATTGTTCTTGTTGTTATTATTATGTTATTATCGCGTTGTTATTTCAACAATTAAAAATGCTTTGTCAAATTGCTTTCAATCTACTATGTTATTGCAAATGAAACTTGCTTTATGCTAAAATGAGTCCAAAGCCTCATCCACTTAAATAAAGCTCGCATGTAGCTAAATTATAGTTACTGTTATCTTACGTCGGTCTTGCGAGTACAATAAACAAGTTATTGTACTCATTTGCTTTGCTTAACAACTTTGTTGCAGAGGAGGTAGAGCCCAAAGGGCTTTACTTTTGTAATTTGTCTTGGTGGTTGGGAGAGCGACTAGCTTGGCGGTCGGTCGATTGCCTTGTGGGCTAAAGGCACCTTTGGTTGGCTCTTATTTTGGGCCATCTTTATGGCACTTTTGCTTCATTGCTATCTTTTTGTAATCATTGCTATTTGGCCTAAGGGCCTCTCTTTTGTAATATCTATTCCATATTAATGTTAACTTCGGTTTGTTGCTTATGTACTATGTGTTGTATGGAATTGATGCATTCTTTTGTTGTGAGGTATGTGTCTTGATTCGGAAAGTATACATCTCTCGAGACCGAGTTTATTTGGTTGATAATACTAGGGTCAATTGGATGACTAAGTATTATGAGCCTAATAAACGTCGGGGTCTCACAAAAACGGACATAATTCCTTGCCATAGGGTAAACGAGCCCGGTCATAGGTAAGCTCTATTCATGTCCGTTTCGCCCGATTACCCACAACCCACATTGACAGCCCACATTGACAGGTGGGCCACTGTCTAAACTCTAGAACCCTAGCCACCCACCAGAGCCCAGTCCCAGACTCACGCGCCCCCCGAATCCCCGATCTTCCTCCCGGTCCCCGTTCTCCTCCCAAGGCGCTCCACTTCCCGCCGTGGTGCCCGACACCGGCCTCCTCCTCCGGCACCATTGCCCGTCCTCCTCTCGTGGCAGTAGTCCAGATCCGCCTGCCGCCTGGCGTAAACTTGTAACACCACGATTTTAGAGCCTTTTGAAAATTTTCAAAATAAAAAGAACCATTTGATTTTGATGATAATTCAAAACTTAACTTGAGAATTTCAGAATTTGGAATGTTTAAAATGACTAAGCTAAACTTCAACTAAATCAAAGTTTGGTTCTTTTGATGTAGCTCTAGCTCTTTGGAGCTACCTTCCTTTTCTTGATAGGATTTCCTTTCCTTCATCCTATTTGGACATTTTTATATGTCCAGACCGTCCCTCTTGTTTGACCTCTGTTGTTGTCTAGATCTCTTCTGATCCTAGACC
The DNA here is from genome assembly GCA_036346405.1 of Phyllostachys edulis. Taxonomy (NCBI): domain Eukaryota; kingdom Viridiplantae; phylum Streptophyta; class Magnoliopsida; order Poales; family Poaceae; genus Phyllostachys; species Phyllostachys edulis. The sequence continues at coordinate 19,818 of JAYEVD010000745.1, forward strand.
ATAATCTTCGGTTGGGCATATTCTTGTGCCCAGACCTCCTTCTGGGTTGATCTAGCCAGACCTCCCCTCACATCTTTTGCTTGAGTCTTCCTCTTGCTCACTGGAATGCCTAGTAATTCACTTGAACCTACCTGTGGCCAATTGGATCTTCTTTGCATTCGATTGAACCACCTTTGTGCTCAATTGGACCCCTTCTGATTTCCCTCTGAGCCGTCAGACCTCCCATGTGTAGGCCTGAACCGTTCAGACCTCTTGTGATCATCATCCAAGGATCCGGACCTCTTTAGGTCTAGATCTCCTAAGTGCTTGGACCTTCCCTGGTCCAGATCTCCTTCTCTGGCTTAGACCTCCTCAGGGTCTATATCTTTCCTCACAACCACTTGAGTTCCCTTTATGCTCTTGTGAACCCCTCGGTGATCACTTTGACTCCTCTTCACCCTGATCCTTGTAATCTTCTCTTTGGAAAAGTCCTCTTAGTGTAATCCAGTATTACCGCACCGACTCGCGGTATTACCATTTTCTAGGACCTCTTCTCATTTTGTCAGGACCTTCACATTCTTTAGACCTCCCGGTCTACATGACCTTTTAGTCCTTTTGGAGATCTTAGTCCACCTGACCTCCTCCTTTTGATATTGACTGTTAAGACCTCCTTCTGCGGGTCTTGACCAACAGATCTTCTCGACTGGACTTCACTCCGTCTTTTGGGTCCCAGCCGTTGAGACCTCCCATGAGTTGATCTCACTCGCTAAGAACCTCCTAGACCAATCGTGACCGTTAGGATCTCCCTTGTGAGGTCCTAGCTATCAGATCTCCACCTTTCGAATTGAGCTTTTCATTCGGACCTCCCGTGAGTAGGTCGTTGGACTTTCTGTCCAGAGGACCTCCTCCCGGTTGTGTCTGTTGGACCTCCCTTGTGGTTCTTAAGGTTAGACCTCCCATGGGGGCTTAGACCTTTCTCTTTAAGTTTGATTACTTTGAATCTCTTTGTTGGTTTGAATCTCTTTGGATCAGACCTCTTTTCTGTTCAGACTTCTCTTAAGTCTAAACTTCTTGTTGCCTGGGCACCTTTCGATGCCCAGACCTCTTTTCATTCGGACCTCTTTGTATTCCAGTGGACTTCTTATATGCCTTCAAACCTCCTGAGTTCATGTGAACCCCCTTGACATTCCTTCTTGGATGGAAGGACCTCCCTAGGGTTGCTTGGATCCTTGTGAACTCCTGTGGACCACCTGTCATGAATTTCTCCCCTAGGACCTCCCTTGTACTTGATCTGGCGGTCCAGACCTCCTCCCATTTCCAATCCAAGGGTCCAGACCTCCCATGCGTTATGTCCCTTCGTGGACCTCCCCTTTGTTATTGAATCCAACGGTTTGGACCTCCTCTCATTTTGAATCCAAAGGCCCAGACCTCCCTTGAAGAGATCCCAACCGTCAGGATCCCCTTTGTTGATCCTGACCGTCAGGACCTCCCCATGTCTAGACCTCCCTTTGCATGTCTGGACCTCCTCAACTTCAGACCTCCTTGAGTCGCGGGACCTCCTTTGATGAAGTCCTGGTTGTCCGAACCTCAGTCACGTGGACCTCCTCCATGTGTATTTGGACCTCCCCATGTTCGGACCTCCTTTGTGTATATCAAGACCTCTTAGTTTCTTAGACCTCCTTGAGGACCTCTCTTGCGGGGGCAAGACCTCCCCCTTTTGACCCGACTGTTTCTAAGTTTACTGGCCCCACTTGCCAGTCTTGGTCATTCTCATTTCCTCCGCCACGTTAATATCTTGGACATTTAATGCATGTCTTTGTCACATTAAATGAACCCATATACGTGGTGTATACTTTGAATTTGGTCACTTAGTTGTACTCTGACATTTTTCTTTGTTCCTTCCCATAGCAACCTAAGTTGTCCTTCCTCGTACCTTTTACCCAGGGTGGTGGTGACACCTGCCCTGACATTCACCTACCTTTGACCCATTTGTATACTTATCCCTGGCACGTATGTATCTAGTTTTCTTCACCCCTTTTTGACTATAGGCGGTCCAGGGAGCCCTTCCATTTGACCTTCTTCACATCCACCATCTTGGCTCTGGTTCAGTGGTCTTCCAGGGACGACTTTGCTGCTCACGACCTTCTGTCCATCCATTGTTCCTTCTTGTCCCTGGTAAGTCCTCTGGTGGTCCGCTTCACTCTTGTTTTCGTCACTATATTGACCGGCTCATGTCCTTCACAGGACCTCCTCTGGTGGACTCTTTTTGGGGTTTCTATGGCCCTCGTATGAGGACCTCCTCCCTGGGCTTTTGCCCAAGAACCACTTCCCAGGACCTCTCTGTGTATCGTTTAAGTCACTCCTTTGGGGTCTTTTGCCAAAGACCATTTCCTCTGGTAAGCTTAGACCTCCTCTAAAAGAACCTATTCTAAATACAGTACTCTTCTGTGAATCGAGTTTTGAGGCTTCTCTGGAGTTATTTTGATTCTTTATTTGGAGCTCTGTTGGTTCTTTATTCGATCGTTGTTTGAATTTGTTCTCTTGCTGTGTAGACCTTGACATTCCAGAGAGCAGAGCTGTGTAAGAGAGTAGGTCCTTAAGCTGTCAAGCAAGAGGCAAGTTACACTTTTGATCATATTGCACCCAATAATTCAAATTATTTATGTTCTGTTTTAATGTCTATTGCATGCCTATTTCTACCAAGTTATTTCAATACCTGTTTTAAATTCATAGTTATGCCGATCTCCTTGGTATGGCCCTTTGTTGGTTTTGGATGAGCAGTTGTCACCTCTAGGTCAAACTTGGTACATGCGAGAGTGTGAGCCAAGATCATTTGAAAAACCTATGCTTAGTCTGCTTAGACCAAAATCATTGATTTGGGGAAATCTTTACCAATATGACCAACTGTTTCTTTAAAATGTTTTAACCATGATATTGGGTTGTCATAGATGTATGAAAGTATTGCTGGGGAAGCAAAGAAAATGAAAATGGATTTGGACTGGGGCGAATTGGTTGTTTGGCTGGTGCAATGTTTGTGCACGGACTCTATCCTGACAAAGGTGGAGGTCCAGGGGTTTGTGGAAGTCGCCCTAGTCATTTGAGGACCGGTCTTTGAGCGACCAATGCCATGCCTATAATGGGCTATGCCACAATCGTGCAACCACATGTCTCCAGAATGGCGCGTGGGACCCGGCTGATTAATTTGCAAAACTCTACCATATGCTGCTCCATTGGAGGTGTGGGAGGTCTTGTTTGGCCAATGGTCTTTTATAACCTACTGTTCCCACTGGTGCAAGATGGGGCTTCCCGCCGGATTGCTATCCATAGGGGGGTGAAACCTTAGCAAGGAAAGGCTGTGGTGGAGCAATGCATTGTAAAGGCCTTGTCATGAACTCTAGACCTCTTACCTTCGGTAGTGAGAGGTGGCACTCGCGCATGCCAAGCAAACTAGAGGAATCATGTCGTGTGGGTAAAGTGCACAACCTCTGCAGAGTGAAATCTATTCGAATAGCCGTGTCCGCGGTCATGGACGTGCTGGCAAAGGCCACTTGAAGTTAGATGTTGACTTTGGGAATTTCCAGAAATGAATTTCAAATCTGTTTTTGGGATCTTATCCCATGGGTTTGGGCTGGGAGCCTAATGTCAGGAGGGTATCCTTCACCACCTTATGATGAATGTTATCCAACTGAAAAACTGTTTTGATAAAATGAATTTTATCTATTAAAAGACCTGCTTTGAAACTTAGTATTTGTATTTGAAATAAACATGGCTTTATGCAAAATCAACCATATTAAGCCTTCCATTGTGATATCCATTATGCATGTCATCTCTGTTATCCAACGGGTGTAACTTGCGAGCACGGTTGTTGTGCTCACTCTTGCTTGATGCTGTCTTTAGCAGGAATGAGAGCTGCTGGGTGATCTGCACGGTGGACCAAATGGTCCAGATCGACTAGGGTTGCGCCCTCCAGCCGGTTGCCTGTGGTGTATCGGGTGGTCCATGAGTTTGTATTTGCTGTGTTTTGCCTGCTGGCTTGTAAGCTCTCTTGTAAACAACTCCTTTGATTATTAATAAAACTTGTGTTGCTGCTATGTTATCACTGTTGTTGCTGTGAAGAGCTAGCCATGATTAGGGATGGCAATCGGGCGCGGCGGGTACGGGTAGTGCTCGCCCATACCCATGCCCGCGACCCCAATTTTCCCCACGGGCATGCCTTGAGGGACGACGGCGAAGATCCTCGCCCATGCCGTCGCTTCATGGCATGCCCGTTATCCGCATGAGCAGATGCACTCGCCCATGGGTACCCATCGCCCGCGGGTACCCATCGCCCATGATAGTTCATCTCAATTCACATCAATAGTGCATCACATAATTTAATTATGGTAATAATTTTATCTCAAGACTTCTATGCAAGGGCAAAATCCAGACGGTCTACTCTTGACAACAAGTGAGGTCAAACCAAACAAGCATGTGGTTCTTTCTTTGCGATAAATGAATGCAAATAAAGGTGCACAACCTATCATGAAACAAATGTAATTAATGTTACACTCAACATACAACCTAAATTGCTTACTAATAAACACAAAATGTTCTACTTGGTAAAAACTCTTGTTGCTAAGCAACGACTTTTCACCAATTACGCTCGGTTGAGCAACTTGGCTACATAGCCTTTGCTTAGACAAAGGTATCTTTGGTGCTGTACCAACATCTTCTATCCTTAACGCCCCAGAGATCATCCGGTACCAACAAGAAACATTTGCCTCTCAATTATTCTCGCAACTTCTCTTTTAGGACTTTACGATCCGTAATATTGAGTCTTTGGTCGTTCATGATCTCCTTCAACATATCATGAAATATATCCTCCACTCTGAAAGTCCGAGACACATGAATGCACATGATAGGCTGAAATATTTAGCCTCCTTTTCATAGTCACAAACATATTACGCCGGGGTAGTCTTCCGGACCTGCAATGCCATATATGCCAATCACGAATAGCATTTATCGCGATTGGAGATTGGTGCAAACTCATCCGTTCCTCACGAAGCATATCATTATCTTATTACGCTCCTCGTCTCGTAGAATACTTTACGTGCAAAGAATTGATCTAATGCTTCTCTGCATACAAAGCAAGAACAACACAAAACCTATATCCTCGAATAAGCAAATCAGACACAAGAAGAACATCACTGGAGGAGGCGGCGACTTGGAGTCTGGAGGAGGCGGCGGACGGGACGCGTCTGGAGGAGGCGGCGACACTGGAGGAGGCGGCGACGGGACCGCGTCTCCTAGAGGAGGCGGACGGGAGAGGCGGCGACTGGAGGAGGAGGCGGCCGGGAGGCGGAGGAGGGCGACGACCGGGAGGCGCGAGGAGGAGGCGGCACGGGAGATTTGGCGACGGGAGGGAGGGAGAGGGGCGGCGGCCACGGGAGGAGCTGGATTTGGGAGAAGCTAAGAGCTTGTGCCTTGTGGGCACATGGGAGAAGCTAAGGCTTGTGCCTTGTGCCTTGTCTTAGAATGGGTATAGTGATTTGTGAGCTAGGGTTTTTGGCCCCCTTTGTCGGCGTGGGTTGATGAAGGCGTGGCGAATGCAGGTGGAGCTTACCCATGCTCACTACCACATCTGGACGGGCAGAGAATTGCCCCATTTCATACCCATGGGCGAAGAAAGGCTCCCATACCCGGCTCCATTAGGGTATTTACCCGCATGCACGCTGAGTGTCCAAGCACTGATGCCATCCCTAGCCATGATCCTTGGGACTAGCTCGGGTTTCACAGGGAACCTTGAAGCAAATTCGGACCTCCATGTCCCTACAATGTAGTGAATATGTGCGGTTCTGAGGTGATCTCGGACCACCACGACCTCCTCTGGAGAGTCGCGGGAGGTCTTGGGGTGCCCTCAGACCCCTTATGTTTCTCTGTTGTAGCCGTGGCGGATCCGTGGGTGCTCCCTGGCTCCAAGACCCTCTCGGGTCAGTTCTCCTGGACCTCTAGGAGGTCGTGCTGGACCTCCTGAGAGGTCTTGGTGGGACTGTCGAGAGGTCCTTTGTGGACCTCCTGGGAGGTCCTGATGGACTTTCCAGAGGCCTTGGAGGACCTCTCAGGTGCCCTAGAGCTAGGTCGCTACACGGCCTGTCCTCCTCCCGCCCAGGCGCCGCTCCCTCGGTCTTCGTCGCCCCCAAGCGCCACCTCCGTCGGTTGGCATCCCCACCTCCTCCCCAAGTGACGCTCCCTCCTAGGCTTGGTTTAGGTAAAGTGTTCATGCAATCGGGCCATGCCATGGATGGCCGATTTACAACAACTCTTTCAATTCTATACATTCTGTCATTTGGTTCTTTGCACAAATATATAATATGGTCCATTTGTTCTAGATCTACGAATTATTTATCAGGAATATGATGCTACAAAAAAGATTTCAGTATGCAGAAGAAATTGTTCATTGTTTAGACAGCAGAAGCTAATTTAACGGCCGCCTGCAAAACCCAACCCCTCCGGCTACCAAACCCCACCCCACTACCAGCGATGGCCGGTGCCGGCGGCTTCCTCGCCGATGTGAATGACCACTGGCTTAAGCAGCGGCTGCTCCAGGCGGTGGTCGGCGAGCGGCTGCCGCAGCCGGGGGGCAACGTCACACCAGCGGAGCTCGCCTCCATCCTCGACGCGGTGCGTATGCACGGCCTCCTCACTGAGAGCCTCCCGGACTCACCGGACCCGAAGCTCGCCTAGGCGTGGCGCGCCGCCGTGGACGTTTGGGTCCAGCGCGTCGGCGAGCTTGTAGAGACTGACTCGGTATGTTGCCCTCTGCTCCCTACTTTGTTGATTTGGGCCGAAATTTGCTCTCCTTTTCGAAGGATTTGGCCGACTGTGCACCAAATTTCTCTAGAAATGTTGTTTTATAGAGAGAAACCCTAGATTGTTTGAGCAAAATATTTTACCGAGCCCCTAAAAAGGGGGTTTCTAGTGGCCGATCGAAAGTTTGTAAGGAAGAGTGGTTCAGAATGTTATATGTATGAAATTGAAGTCTGAAGGGTACATTTAGACAGAAATTTTTATCAATTTCATGTAGGAGTAGGACTTAGCTCTGTTTTGAATCTTGCAGTGGTTTACAGTGGACAAAATGTAAATTAAATGATAGGTCCTGAAATTTGTTTGTTTGTGTCACACTGTCACGTAGATTCTTGAAGTTCAGGTTCATCCTGGAAAGTCTCTGAAGTTAAATTTGCTTAATTGCGGTACTTTGGTCCATTCGCCAATTAAATTATGGGTAAAATGATGTGGTAGGGATTCATGCGGCACAATTAAGCAAGTTCAAGGACCTAAATCTCACAATTAAATAAATTTAAGGACCTCGCCATCCACATCGTTTTTCTGTCACATGTCACATAACTGCTGGATGAATCTATTTATGAGAATTAAGCAAGTTCAAGGGCCTTTCTGGTTTGAGGACCTTTCTGGTGCACTTTAATAAAAAAAAAAAATTTGAACAACTGGATTTTAGTTGCAGAAATGTTTAGAATAAAACTTCTGTTTTGGAAGACACCGCCAAGTGAACTGTTATCTAGCGGTGTGACACATAATCTAGCTAGAAACACTGATGAATCATAAATGCATTATCTTCAATGTTCCTCGACTTTGACAAGTGTTTTACTCTTAAGATATTCTTCAGCATCTCTTAAATAATGTCACACTGTTCATCCCCCCCCCCAAAAGAAAAAAATTCTCCTGTGTATTGAGTATTGATATCGTCATCGCAGTTGTGTTACAGTTGTACCAAACCTAATGTGTTGCTAGTTGTTGCTAAATCACTGAAACTTCAATTCTGTGATGTTCCCACAGTCCCCCTTGTCACTGCCCTCTTGCAAAAGTTATCACAAAGAATGAACAGCAACTATGATACATGGTATCATATTAAATAGTCTTATATTGGTCAGTGTCATTTATTTGTAGACTTTTTTGTTGTTTTGTGCCGCAGAATGATGCAAACTTGAACAATATATGCTGCTTTCTTAAAACAAAACCTCCAGATCTTTAACTATTGTTCTGTTATCTTCACATTTTTTATGCCTTGGTGTAAAAGATAATGTATCAGAGAGGTTTTAGTAATATTTTCACCTTTCTATTTGACAACTCTTTAGCCATATAGTTGTTGGTTGGGTACTTGCTTTCTCGGTGTGACATTCCAAGAGTGCAGCAATGAGCGCTTTGGAGAATCATACTCCAATTGGTTTCAGAAGATTCTGCGTAACTTGCAGGTAATGCATACCATTTCCTTCAGTTGTACATAGAACTTTATGTTTTCACTGATTTATTTATTATTATGACAGCGTGTTTAGCTCCGCTGTTTTAATATTTGGAGAATTCCATTATTGTCTTAATCAAAGATGTGTTTAGCTGCTTATAATTGCTTGATATAATTAAATTTCAAGAGGATTATAGACCATGAAAATAATGATAAAGTCATTACGTAAGTATGGCGATATTCTAGACATTATTTACCTTGACAGGAATTGTATTTGACGTGATACTAGTTGATTGAACTGCTTCAGGAATAAGAATAAAATCTTGAGATAAAACTATACCTAGGAAAAAAGCAGATTGAGAAGTTTTGCTCTCCTTGAGAGTGACATTCATCTAGAATTTAAAGTAACTCAGGCTAACTTAAATTCTGTTTGCTAGGTAGTAGGTACCTCCTGTGAGTGTTTGGGCTTGCATTGTTCAGAACATTCCATTGTGTCATGTTACTCTTTTTTTTTTGGGGGGGGGTTACTTGTGCTTGTTTCTTTCTTCTAGATCTAAATCCAAGGAGTACAATTCCACACCTATCTGGTCCTGGTCTTTCTACAATCCACAGCCCAAACTTCAATCTCTTCAAAACTTTATGTGTTCACTACCTCAATTCTCTGCAAATTGATCATACGTTGTTTGGTTGGTGTTAAGCTACCATTATTTGATGTGCGTAAACCACAACCAATCAATTAGAAATTATGGCCCGTTATGTAGTGCCATCCATGGCATTCAGTATCGATCAAGACTACACTTGTAATTTTTTGAAATCAGAAATTGCAGGTCATAGCAATTTTGTCTTAATTTTACCTGTTCCATTGTATATTTTGCGTGTAAAAAGTATGTAGTACCAGTTACCTTTATCTGAGCTAAGATTGGTTTTATGCAGTAATAAGATCGAGTATAATGTATGTCAACAAGCCACAAGGAGGGTGACTGATTGGCAAATGAAAAAATTATTGAAAATCTTATATATGCTTCTCAGGAGTTGATTTAATCCATATTCTTTGCATGCCTGAAGAGATAATTCTTTTCTTTAAATAGATGTACATCATCATAGATTATTATTAAGCTGGTATGTTCTCTTTTCCTCTTACCAGGAACCTTCTAGCTTGCAACTTGTTACTGTGGTCTCTTGTACTTCCATGTCTGATTTATTCGTGAGGTATGTAATGGGTGTTTAATGTCCTTTTACTAGCTCAAGCTGTCGAGTCAAGCATATAATTGGATTGTCAATATTCTGTAAGTTAGTTTTCTGTACTGCTAATCAGTACATGGTTATACAGAATCAGTTATGTACAATGCCACATGTGGTATTTATCAAGTGAGGCAACTAAAATTATTGGTGTTCTCAAGGAGCTTTGCAAATTTTGTTGATGATAGGCTCATTTTTTAACAAATGTTTAGCAGAACCAGTAGAGAGAGAGAGGGTAAAGTTGGCCCAATAACATTATGTACTCTGTTTCAAATATTGATATTCTAGTCTGGATGGAACTTCTTGATTCATTGAAATGTACATTTGGTTTCAACTAAAAAACAGTAAAACTGTTTGTTCCATTAATGGTAATTTACTTCGAACAGCCATAAAGATCCATCTATTAAATTCATTTTTTGAACAAAAAATTGCTCCTTTTCCTTTCCTTCCCCCCTTTTTTTCTGATAATATTTTGAAAAAGCTTTGTCCTGCAAAATTGACGCCATTGCGACTCATGTGAAATCCTATAATCTGGTTATCATCATAAAGCATTATGCATAAAATATTCAGATCAAAATTTTATTGCTATCTATTTTTTTGGGGCGTTTAAATTTGGCTTGTATATTTTGTGTTAGCAGTTTGCTCATAGGCTGTATTGTTAGTTGTGACTTGTGAAATAACTAATGACTAGGCTCCTGCCAGTATCCTGCAACCATCGACAAGATTCAAAACTAAACATTCTCGAGGATCAGGATGCCTTCTTATCTGCTTTGTTTTTAGGCTGTGTTCGTGCAAACTCCTTTCTTATGTTTCATATGCTATATCAAATCATATGTTTTAAGTGGTTGATGTACTATACCAGTCTGTCTCAATAGAAAAGATAGCTGCTTTGTTGCTTGGCCACTCTACAGTATCACAAATGTGATTACTTAAAATGTTAGTTTGACAGTTTATTCATTGCATTTTCTTCTGCATGTGACTATTTTGTTCAGTAGAAAGCAAAATAATTTGTTGTTTGATTAGATTGGCGAAGTTTTTGAACTTAAAGAAAGAGGCGTCGTCCTTTGCTGGAAGAGTTGTCAAACCAGTGCTGCTGCTCTTAAATGAAAATGGTCCAGTGGCTGTATGGTTTTTTCATCCACATGCTTATCTGTTTAATTTCAAGCGCTAAAGAAGGAAATATTTGATTATGTCTATATTTGCAGGACGAAGCAATTAATTTGCTCAGGACAGTTATTAAATTGTTCCCGTCATCTTTAAATCGACACTACAATAAAGTATGACTGTTTTTTGTTCTAATCTATTTCCTGTTCTTGGTAAATATGTAGTGCTTAGTATCCAGCAGAAAAACAAAATGAAATTTCTTTGAGAATAGCTTTAAACGAAAATTTATTGTTTCTGGATAAATGTAGGGCTGTAGGAGTTGAAATTTTATAAGATGTTGTTTCATTGTGATTTTCTTGGTATGTATGTATGTATGGGCTGAAGCATTGAATGACTGTAGGAGCTCTAGATATTTACCTGAGCTAATCTTATGTCTATTACTATTCAAATGCTGAGTGACTGGGGATGCAAGAGTTATTATGTTCTGTACGTCCCTCTTTAGGCTTCCTTGTCATGTATTCTTTTTTCTTGTTTTGTCATTCCTCATTAGTTTTTACATAATACAATGCACCTAACAAACCACATATTCTTCTGCCTACTGTGGTTACTCCTTAGTCCTTACTCCTTAGTTCCTTACTCCTTAAGCTATGGCAATTTTTCTGAAGATACCCCCAACACAGAGCTGTGCCCCTCGCTCTGTTACATAAGTTTGCAAGGGGTGTTACTTAAGTTTTCATGCTCAAACACTCCCAATGACAGGCAGTTCTATAGAAATGGTTTCTAGGAGAGTACCAGAGTGATATGTGATGCCGGAGCTTCCAGAAGTTCACTAGCGTCACTAGAAATACATATGTAGCCGTATTTTTCACAGTTCCTGTTTCCTGCATGTTCTATTTTTCTGTTCCTATTGCCCTGCCTGTTCTACTTCTCCGCTATATTATTTGTTACAGTTTTTGTACTTACGTTTAAAAATTTCAGGTCGAATCTGCCATTGCAGCAAGGGTTATGAGTACAGAAGTCAATGTAAAACCATCAGAGGTGAGCAGTGCAAGCCTTCACTCTTTATTATTGAAGTAATATGATCTGAAGGCTGAGCAGACATAAACCTGTGTGCTTCATTGTCACATTTTTTTTTCTTTCCTTTGTCCTTGTCATGAAATTTCTGTTTGGGTTGACCGACCTCTGCTCTTCCAATCCTCCAGAAATTTGCAAAAGCCTTAGCATTGTTACCTTCTGTCCGAGTTTCCGAGGACAGTTGGTCACTAATGATTCAAAAGATACTAATTGTGGTAAACAATCTTTTGAATGAAGCTTTTCTTGGGCTGGAAGAAGGTAAGATATGGCAGTTATCTGCTATTCTTATCTCAGTTCTACCATTTCAGGGTGACTTCTAACCATTACTTTTGCAGAAAAGAATGGCCTTGAAATTATGGTGTTACTAGTTCCACCTGGAAATGATCCTCCGCCGATGTTGGGAGATCAAATAAGTTCCGGAGGAAATGTGCATGTCACGAAGAAATTTCGTGTCTGTACTGTTCCTACCATTTCAGCCCTTGTCAATTGCTGCTGCTTGATGCTGACTAGTTATTATCCAGTTCAGGTTTGTCCAAAGCAGAACTTTTCTGTACATTATCATTATTACCTAGTGGTACTTATAAGCTACTATTATATAATACCATTTTGTTCTAAGCTCTATTGTTTTGCTTGTCAAAAGGTCAACGTTCCAGTGCGCGCTTTGATAGCTTTGATACGAAGAGTGCTGTTAGTTGATGGATCATTGCATAAAAAGTTGTTTCCTTCAACAACTTCCTTGCACCAAGAACTTATTTGTTTTGAGCTTCCATCATTGCATTCAACTTTCTTGGATTTGCTTAGTGCAACTATTAAAGGAATGCGAAGGTAACATGCATATTAGCTATTGTCATTATTATTTAAGACATATCATGTGCATTTTTCACAAGCTTGAAGCATAAGTAAAGAAAACACAGACAATACAAAAGCAATAATAATGTTTGAATTCTAAATAATTTTTTAGAATGGACACTGTTTGAGTTTTTATAGTACTTTTATTTTAATATTGGTTTGAATTTGAGCTGATTAATGGAAAAGGAATATCTAATTTATGCTTACCATCCTGCAGCCAACTTTTACCACATGCTGTTAATATTGTACGGCTTATTACTGAGTTCTTCAAAATAGCGAAGTTGCGTACCATGAGGACAAAAGTTTACAACATTGTGCAGCTACTGCTGACCTCCATGGGTGTTGGTAGGTGGTTCTTTATTTCTTGTGCATTTGTTTACAGTTGTATGATGGTAGCTTTTAATAGAATACAAGTGACGATAAGAAGTTATAGTCATAATTAGTTTTTTGTCATGGTAATACTGTGATAGTATCGCAGACTAGAAATGTATTATGGCATGCCTGTTTTCAGAATTAGTAACAAGCAAAATGGTTGAGTTTCCTTCAAAGCAGAGATACAGCGTCCATTCTTTCTTTTTTCCTGTTGCCATTTTGAACACATAATTTTGAAATGTCACGACCCGAATTCGTCGACAAGAATGAACGCAAGAAATATGAGTGTGAGGGAAGTGGATGCGGAACCGCACGCCTGCGCCTCGGCGGTGCCGTGATGTCGGCGCGCCAATGCACAGGGTGCGGCAGGTTTGTGGGTAGAACCGTAGAAACTCTTTTGATATTTCTTGCTTGATCTTAATGAGGTTTCGGCTGGCTATTAAGTAGCAGCCCCTAACATTCGATCTCTAACTTTATCTCTTATTCAAATAACTAATCTAATCTCTAATTCAAATATCCCATCTCTAATTTAAATAGCAAACCTTATCTCTAACAAACTATCTTATCTCTAATTCAATGGGGAGATAAGGAAATTAAGGGATAGCTTATTCGGCTGCTGCCGAATTGGATGGGGCTGTGGCGTGCGCCGGTTGGGGCTGATCCTGCCGGCGGCGGCGCCAGTAATAACGTCCCCACATGACAAAATGCGCCATTCTTCAAATATTCTCTCTTTGGCATGTTGCGGCAGCAAATTTGTAATAACTGTCACTGATAAGAGGGATATAGTTTATAATAAACCCTTGGCAGTGATGCTCCATCAGAACCTCAAATTTAGCATCCTCGGTATTTGTTGGAGTTGCCAACAGGTTAGATCTTGGAGATATCTCCCATGTTGCGTACAAGGGACTATGGTTTAACCATTCTTCCATGCCTTTAAAACTTGAGATTCGTAACTTTACATTCACATCCCCTACAGGATTGGTCCATTTCATGCTTTTGTTTGTGGAATGACTGTCATACTTCCAACTACATCCATCTGCATGTTTGGTTCTTAGCCTTGGTCGTCTTTTAGGCTCAATTTGCAGTTGTTGTGCTGTGCTTGCTTTTAAAGCTGCTGTGAAAAAGAAATTGTGAAAAGTCTATTACTCTGTTTGATAAATCAGATTGAAGTTACATTAGTTCTGCTATCCAATGGTTGTCCTCTCACATTTCATCTCATATGGTCTGGAACACAATAATATATCCGTTTGCAAGTTGATTAAGGAAAAAACAGCTAGCCAAACACCCAAGTATGTAAAAGCGGCAAAACCAAACAAGGTTATCATAATCCACCGCAATCCCAAACGAAACCTTAGTCAATTTCCAGTTGCACCTGTTGCTGAATAGGTGTCTTTGTTATCAGGGATGTCTCTGCATTTGCTTGAGGTAATAGTCAGCAATGCAGTTGGTGATCTGGATGATAGTTGTGGAAACGACGTGACTTTATTCAGGACAGATCCATCAAAAGTGACAAATGAATCATCATCAAAAAGTTACTCCAAGAAGAGGAAGCAAGAATCACAAATGCAAAACTCACATGCGTCAGGTTCAGAGAAGGCCACAATCAGCCCAAAGAAAAGGAAAAGTTCTTCCATACCAACCACATCGAAGGGAATGACTCCTGAAACAACAGCTGATGGTAGAATGTTGACTCCACTCTCAATCAAAATAGCTGCACTAGAAACATTGGAAATTCTTCTGAATGTGGTATGCCTCTAATCTATCTTGTTTGCACGTCTTCTGTTTTTCTTGTTACTCTTTCTTGTCTTTCTTTTTCTTATTAGTCTTTATTCTCTATATATGTGTTCATCCAAGAGAAACATTTTTTTATCTGATATATTGGTTGGAAATCATTATTTTAAGGAGGGTTTGGAAAACTGCCAGTAACCTGCTGCTCAATCGAAAATTCGTCTGGTTTAGATTTTTCTTTGAGATGACAGGTTCAGGCCCTAGACTACCACTGATCCCTATTTTGTGCGGAAAATATGTATTGCTTGTTAGATATGATCCAAGCATCAGGATTTAGATAACTCAAAAACAGAAATTTGCAACAAAAACCGGACCGGATTTTGGCAGGAAACCGACCTATTTCTGAGCAAAAGCCTTGAACTGTTTGGGTCCAATTTTAGGGCCAGAAAGGAGATATTTATTTGATCACTATAGGAGAGAGTACAATCATCACAGATCAACTGTGGTACAAAGCCAGAGACGTCCTCCAGTAGGGCTTTCTAGAGACTGGTACAAATTAACTCATATATTTTTTGGATACCGCGCCAATTGACAAAATATATTATTTTTGTACTGGATATAGTATTTTTATCACGATTTATTGATACTGCGCCCTATTATTTTCAATAGCATTTTTAGTCATTGCCGTGTCATCCAACGTCATCCAATTGGTACTATGTTGACTGGACCTAAATCGTTCGCATTTGCAGTAGTGTCTCTCATGTATATACTGTGTAAGTACAACAGTTTAATGTGATATTCATTTTATCACCTGGATCAGGGGGGGTTCATTGAGGACAGATCACTGGAGGACAGAAGTGGACTTGCTCCTAATTAACATAGCTAGATGTGCTTGTGACACAGGAGGGGGGTATGAGAAAAAACCATCCACAGTTGGGGAGCCAAGCATATCAGACTTCCAACTTGCTTCATTGAAGGCACTGCTGGCATCTTTTCTTTCTTCTTCTCATGCCCGCCCTCCTTATTTAGCCCAAGGAATTGAACTCTTCAGAAGAGGTAAAATTTCTTAGCATGTTGTTTAGTGGTCACACATGGAGTATTTCATTTGTCTCCTAATTAATGTATAGTTGATTGAAAGAAAAGATTAGAGGTTTTGCTGCAATGGTTTTGCACTGAAACGGAATATAAGCTGACAAGAAATTGTCTTGTACCCTTAACTTTTTGACATGATACAGTTTGCAGACAAAAACAATAATCATCTAGTGTTGGTACACTCATGCCCGCACACTTGAACCCATGATCTTGATTTGCCCTTTTTCTGTTGGTTCTATATTCCGAGTGGGAGGGGTTAGGTAGGGGGTTCCAAATATCCATTTATGTGATAACTTTTATCTTTTGTTCATTACAGGGAAGCTAGATATAGGCACTAGGCTTGCAGAGTTTTGTTCACGTGCGTTGCTGGCTTTGGATGTTCTTACGCACCCTCGAGCCCTTTCTCTAGAAAGAGCAGGTCTATAGGCCCTGGACTCGATTATGGTGCACCAGAAAAGGCAGTTTTTGGTGCTGGCAAATATAAGTTTTCACCATCTGGAGACCAGCGTCTGGCTATGGAGGATGAAGACATGTATGATGATTGGTTGGCATCCACCAAGGATGATGAGCCAACAGAGACTCTGGTGAAAGATGGTCCTGAAGGAAAAGATACAGCAGTCGAGATATCACGGGATGAAAACCAAAGCGCACTCATAAAAGAATATCCACAAATTGGTTCACCTAGCATTCCTGAGGCAGTACAAGATGTTCCAACGTCCGGCAAGAGTGATGTCAAAATGGTGGATGCGGTCGCAGAAGAAACTGCCAAGCTAAACACAATGGTTAACCCTTCTAACTCCAGTGCCGTTTCAGCTCCAGTCTACACGATGCTGTCTGATCCCCAGAAACCTGCGGCTGCCCCAGTTTTCGAGAAGCACACTGACCATGCCGGTCATCTTCAGAACAAAGCCCCAGCTGTCGATGCGTCGCCCAGCAACCCGGGAACCTCAGGTGAAGCTCCAATTGCTCCAGTTGGTGCTTCAAGCAGCCATCAAGCACCAGAGGGCCCTTCGACCCGCCTCCTCACCCAGCCAAGCAAGACCGACCTGCCTGACGCGGAGTCAGAAGACTCAATGCCAGATATCGTCGACGCCGACCCTGACTCTGACTAGGTTTCGACACTATTTGCGGCCTTTTTATTCTTAGGATGAGTTAGCTACTATCTTATGGTGTACTCTTCCTTGTTGGACCGGCGGGAGTTTGTAACATTTCGATTTTCATTATAGGCATGCAATTATAATTTGTCTTAGCGCAAACACGTTAGTGTTATGTCATTCTGGTGTCGATGTTTAATTTTACTGTTCTGTACTGGGTTCATCGTAATGTGACTTTTGGATATTGTTGTCCTGAAATCTACCCTGGTTAAAATCACATCATGTTGTTTCAACTTTAAGAAGCTTTGATGTGGAATCGAATGAAGCTTTAATGATATTGTGTGCTGACCTTCCTACGGAATTACACTTTTTTTCTTCTCATGTGTGATCCTTAATGACTATCCACTGCCCATGATGCTGTTGCTAATGGATACATCGCGTTGAATTCTGTTCAGCGTCAGCAGACAAAGGTTTCAGCTGGGGATTCCATTAGTGTTAGCAGGTAGGAAGTTCACTGTCCACTGAAATCAATAATTTCTATGATTCTATATTGCCTTATTCTTTGCCGTGATAATATTTCTGTCCAGTTTGTCCCTCCTGATGATTTCAAGTTGGCATTGCTCACATTAGAGCTAGAGTATGCCAAGGCAAGAGCCAACCGAAATGAGGAGGTAAGTTCATTGGTCTATTTATGATGGGAGGTAAGTTCATTGATCTTTTTATGATGGGACTTTCATTAATGCTTGATCAGTGTGGTCTCATATGCGTGACCTTGGTTTCACAGCTGGATGCTGTTGTGCTTGCCCAACAACTCCGGAAGAGATTTCTGGATCAGGTATGGCATAATCAGTTAGCACTGTTTCGCTGAGTAGGGCTTATTTCTTTTGTCGGGATAATTTTAGTGTCTATGCTATTTATGAGATGTCACTTGTGTGTGATGAGATTGAGGATACCTGTAATTTAACAATACTAATTCCACTTGTGTGCCCAAAATGGTGATCCGTGGGGTTGTTTACAGGTCATGACAAATGGGCAAAGAGTGCCATTTGAATTTTGTGGAACGAACTATATATTTACCGTCAATCAAGCTTTGCTAGAGGGCCAAGAGAGTTCCACACCGTTGGACAGAGGATTCATGTCAAGTGATACATACATCATATTTGAGGCTGCTCCTAATTCACGAATTAAGGTTTCTTTGAATACCTTCTATGTTGTTGTCAGCACTTCTATTAATAGTGAATGTGACCAGAGCATTATTTATAGCTTGTGAAAATACCACAATAAGACCCGTTATTGTACTGCAGATTATCAACGGCAATTGCAATCGATGAGCTATCTTTCAACGGCAATTACTTTCAACGGCGATTACAATATGTGAGATATCTTTCAACGGCAATTGCAATCGATGAGCTATCTTTCAACGGCAATTACAATCGATGAGCTATCTTTCAACGGCAATTGCAATCGATGAGCTATCTTTCAACGGCAATTACAATCGATGAGCTATCTTTCAACGGCAATTGCAATCGATGAGCTATCTTCCCAACCTTCTGAAGAATTTGATAGGGCCCAAAATACCGTGGTGCTAACTTCCCTTTATTTGGCATAGACAAGGATGACGCCGGTTGATGGTGAAGGCGAAGCCATACCTATTGACCTTCAAAAAACTCCAGTTCACGGTGACCTTTGTCATATTGCCGCTTGCAGGTTTGTTGTGCTTGAAGTAAACGATCATGGACTTCAACCAAGAAAGTATCCGGTCATGCGAAGTCTGCCGACGAAGCGGCGCCAGACGGTGTCCCCGTGTCACGCTCAGCGATGGTACCACTGGTGGGCCGAGCCGGTCATGTGGAACGTGGCCAACCAAGCCTTGTCTTCCTCCATGGTGTTTTGGCCCCGTAAGAATTGTTCACAACGGTTTAGCCATGGCAGAGGGTCCTCCTGACTGTCGAACGAGGGAAAATTGAGCTTGTGGAAGCGAGGGACACCTCCGCGACCTGCGTGGTGTCCGTCAGTCGTCGGCCGTGGAAAGATGGGCGCATCCCTGTCGGCGACTGCATGTCGACGACCGATGCGGCTGGCGAGTCGTGCGGAAGTTTTGTTATCACCAGCAGTGATAATAGGCATGAACTTACTTTTTTAAGACCTAAATTGTTGGGTGCTCAGTTCTCTTGTTTTGAATACTAATAATTCAATAAATAAGTTGTGTAACATATTCCATTTTATGCTGAGAACTTGTCATATATTATAATACATTTTTACATAGCACAGGTACCTAGTTGTCAGTACTATTTTGATTTGTTAAAACTAACACTATAATGCCAGATGTTTGTCCATTAAGGTCGTAATGCCTAATTCCTTTTTCTAACCTCAGATTGTGAATGGACCTGAAGTCTTGAGCAGGTTTGATGGAGAAACAGAGAAAAACGTGAGAGATTTGTTTTCTGATGCTGAAAATGACCAGAGGACACAAGGTACGATACCTCATCAGCAACAGCCTTCCCATATTTCTGTGCGGAGTGAACCCTTTGAACACTTATTTTTATACCACCTTTTCAACACAGGTGATCAGAGTGACCTCCACGTTATCATTTTTGATGAAATTGATGCTATCTGCAAGGTGAAGTTTTGTTGGCTTTAATTCACATCATCATGCATATTCTCACATGCCTAGAGCTTTCTTGTGCATCAAATTGAATAATCCTCGGAGTCAACTGTTTCTGAAAAATCTAGGATTAAAAGAGAGTGAAATTATTTGGTTGTTCTGCATCCATTTTGTGAAACATGATTATCTTTATCAGTAGTCAATGCAAGTAGGAGTAGGAGCTGATTGAAAAAGAAAATAATTCTCTATAACTTAACGTAAAAATTGAGCTTGATTCTTTCCACTTCGGCAGTGTTTGAGAAAATTGCTTTGCACTTGTGCATCAACCATTCAACCTGAATAGCCCCATGCCCAGCTGTTTGGGTAAGTATCTTCTTAAGTACCTTGATCTGATCTTATAACCTGAACTGCTTATTGGTTAATACATTGCTTACATGATGAAGCTCTCCTCATGTCTTTCCCTTACTTCTGGAAGGAACAAAATCATTTTCCCAGATAGTTTTTTTATTTAGCATGCACATGACCTTCCCTGTATGCTTAATTGTATCTCACTCTAGCTAGTATGCAACATGTTACATGTTATATCTTTGTTTTGATGGCCAACTTGGATCGTGTGTCTTCACTAATTTGTTTCCAAATTGCTAAATTTTTAGATTCTAGTATCTTTGTCTAGTTTTGTGATTTCAGACTACATTACACTGTCAAGTTCAAATCTGGCAGTATTACCTCTACTTTTTTCAGCTTAAACTGTTGTTTTTGTGCTTAGAAATTACAAGCTCAAATGTTCTCACATACCCATTCAATGATGTGAAATGCTGAATTCACATTTTGAAGTGGAAAAGGCACTGCACTGGAACAGCCTCGTGCCGATTCACATGACAGAGAAGACAAAGGAATGCAACAGAAGACTAGTGCCATAGACAGCAGAAAAGGAAAGAGATATAGGGCGTAGCAGCCAGAGCTGAAGCGTTCTCAGAGGGCATGGCTGAATTGTGTTTTCTGGTACCCATGGCATGTTTGCCCAGCTATCCTGATTACCCCAACTTAGAAAATGGAAAAGGCCATCTTTTTCGCAAATCGGAGGGTAGGGCACATCCTCCCAAGTTGAGCCGAACTTCCTAAAAGTTTATTTTCTTAGAAGAAGTAAACTTTTTTTTGTTGCACTGTTCATGTATGAGCCAGTTCTCTATGATTAGCCAATATACTGAGGAGATTCGGTTAGTGACGAAGCCCATTACTCTGGTCATGGGGCATTGTTCATCAGAAGTTACTTGGTGATTGGCTTGCTGCACTTACAAGTTGCAAGTATTCCCCCTTCCCTAGTTGAGGTTTTAACAGAGTTTGTCATTTTGTTGGATCATGTGCTTAATTAATACTGGAGCACGAGGATCACCTCGTTAACGAACTTTGAAATGATGCTTGCATCTAAGGCAAGTTATGTTTGACAAAACATGAGCATGCCATCAATAATTGGGCCACGCTATCCACTATCCTATTGCCACAGTTCTACATTGACTGAAGAAAGCTACATTCTGCATGCTTGCTATATATTGTTGTGTGATAGTACCAACTACTGGTGAAATTTTAAAGCAAGTTGTTTGTATGGCTGGGACTCTTGAAGCAAGAATTCAGTGCATCAGCATTAACAAAGGGAGCTTTTTGTTATGCAAGTCTGAGTATTCAGTCCTTGTGCTGACCCTTAAGCATTCGTGGTGTGGCCTTGTGCTGTAAGAATTCAGTGCATCAGCATTAGTGGAGAATCTTGTAAGCTCTTTTGTCTTTTATATAGGCTTGTAACTCATGATCAGCAATAGTTTTTTTTCTCTCGAGCTGAGCACGTAGAATGTGGCTTTATCTGCTTTTCCTTGCAAGCTTCAAAACTTAAACTTATTTTATGTCCTTACTCCTTAGCCACATGTAATGCACAAATAGTACTGACAGCATGCATAAACTATGTCTAATACCATTTTAGTTTTTCAAAGAACAATCATCCAAGCTTGTATATCAAAGAACATCAAGTCCATGCATCATGTGGATATTTTCACTTCTGTTTTCCCATAGCATAGTCTAATCTAGTAGCTTATCAGTTTGTTTACCCAACGACCGTGTATTATTTTGTGTTCAGGGGAACACATTGCAACATGCTACCAACCAATCTCAGTAGCGATAGCAGTGGTAGATGGCTAGACGCAAAGCCCATGAATCTTGCTGATAATTATTTAAACATTGAATGTGTTGTACAAATGCTTCAAGCAGACCAGGAACGGTGGGCCTATTTTCTGATTCATTGTGCTTATCATGGATGTCTTCTGCATGATATACTGATGAGTGAGGAGTGTTGCTGAAAACCTGTGCTGTTATATTGCGCCGTCTGAACCTTGTCGACCCTTCTTCTCGGCGTGCACCGTGAAGAAGGGAAGCGGTATCTCCGAGCTGTTGCTGCCGTGAAGACCTGCACGGGGGCGGCAATAAGGTTACTGGGCAGTGCACATCTGCGCGACCGCTCGTTTCGCTGATACAACTACGTTTCTGCACTGCATCGAGTCTGCGTCTGCGCTGTTTCCTGTTCTTCATCGAACTCATCAGTAAGTGTTTCGTGTGACTGATTGACTTGTTTACATTTTGTTTTTGCATATATTGTGAAGTATAATGAGTTGCCTGCTGTTAGTACTGATTTATGCATGATTAGTCTTTTATAATATCTGCCTTCTATTAAAATCTGAAATTAAAATATTGCCCTTGTGTTCAACAGGAGGCAGCCTCCACGCTTGGAGGCAACTCTAAATGCAACTCTAAACAGGTTTCAGCTGGGGATTCCATTAGTGTTAGCAGGTAGGAAGTTCACTGTCCACTGAAATCAATATTTTCTATGATTCTATATTGCCTTATTGTTTTCCGTGATAATATTTCTGTCCAGTTTTGTCCCTCCTGATGATTTCAAGTTGGTATTTCTCACATTAGAGCTAGAGTATGCCAAGGCAAGAGCCAACCGAAATGAGGAGGTAAGTTCATTGGTCTGTTTATGATGGGACTTTCATTAATGCTTGATCAGTGTGGTCTCATATGCATGACCTTGGTTTCACAGCTGGATGCTGTTGTGCTTGCCCAACAACTCCGGAAGAGATTTCTGGATCAGGTATGGCATAATCAGTTAGCACTGTTTCGCTGAGTAGGGCTTATTTCTTTTGTCGGGATAATTTTAGTGTCTATGCTATTTATGAGATGTCACTTGTGTGTGATGAGATTGAGGATACCTGTAATTTAACAATACTAATTCCACTTGTGTGCCCAAAATGGTGATCCGTGGGGTTGTTTACAGGTCATGACAAATGGGCAAAGAGTGTGTAATACCAATAAAAATGCACTTTACCATATTACCTCCCCACAGTAGGAGATAGAGAGAGAGGTAGAGAGAGAAAGAGAGACAGAGGTAGAGAGAGAGAGAGATAGAGAGAGAGGGGAGGAGATAAAACCAAGCCCACAGGACAACATTCCCTCCATTCCATTTCTTCCCCAACCTAAGGCTCCCCACTGCCCACCCCAAGAGCTAGGCATCACAGAGGGAGGGGTAAGAGACGGGTACCTGAGGGTGGAGCTTGGGCGTGATGGCGATAGGGGCGCGACGGCGGCCGGAGGCCGAGCCGGTGCAGACCATGGCAGGCGTGGGAGAGGAGCTGGAGGCGGCGCGGACCGAAGCGGCCAGCAGACGAGCAAAGCAGCGTCGGGGCCACCGCCGAGGCGGGGTGCGTGATGAGGAGCCAACGGCAAGGCTGGGCGTGGAGGCGGCCAGCGAGGCGACCGATGGGAGGCGGGCTGCCAAGGGGTGCGAGGAGCCAAGCTGGTGGTCAGGTGAGCCAGAAGTGCCGAGCATGAGGGGCGCCGGGTGGAGGCAGATGGTGGTGGGCTGGCCGGGAGGCGCCAGCAGTGAGCGGCAGGAGGTCTTTGGAGGATTCAGGAGGTGAAGGGAGAGAGTGAGAGTGAGAGAAGGGGGGAGGTGGGAACGAGGCTGGGGCTCGGGAGGCTTCGGCCAAAAAGAAAAGGGGAGGAGGAAAAGAAAGAAAGAGAAGAAAGGAAGGGAAAAAGAGGGGAAAGAAAATTAAGGGCGCGCACCCAAATTTTCATTTGCAAGGTTAGTAGAAGCAAACCTTAATCGTGTTAATATTTTGGGCATCGAGCTAGTAGATTAGTGCCCAGTAAGAAAGGGTTGGTTCGTGTCGGATTGCGCGCAGGATCAATGCCGCCCGCGTGTGTGCATGTATTGCGAAATGTTTTGAGTCTAGTTGAATGTCTGTTCAGGTGGAGGTTCGGGAACGGCGTCATCCGCGTGTTGCTCCGCTCCGCTTGGTTAACAGGCAAGTGCATGGTAGAGCGATAGCCTGTTAGTGCTACGAAATATGTTATGTTTGCGTGATATGATAATGTGTACATGATGATGCTGATATGGAAATGTTTAAATGATGATGCTTGCATGATAATGTTTAGGTAATGATGCTTGCGTGGTAACGTTAGGTAATGATGCTTGCGTGGTAACGTTAGGTAATGATGCTTGCGTGGTAATGTTTAGGTAATGATACTTGGTAATGTCTAGGTAATGATGCTTACGTGGTAATGTCTAGATAATGATGCTTACATGGTAATGTTTAGGTAATGATACACGGTAACGTTTAGGTAATGATGCTTACACGGTAATGTTTATGTGGTGATGCTTATGTGATGATACCTACATGGTAATGTTTACATAAGAACGCTTACATGATAATACTTATGTGATGATACTTGCATGGTAGTGTGTACATGAGAATGCTGACTTGGTAATGTTAAATGATGATGTTTACATGATAATAGTTTCATGTTGATGGCAATGATGATGGGACAAGGTGAGCAATATGACTACCTTGTTAATGATGGCAATGATGAATCATGTTAATGACAATGGACATGTGCATTTGCATCATGGCAAGAATGCATGAGCTAGGTCGGTGAGAAAGTCATGCAACTAATCCGGTGTGCTCTAGATGAAGTCTTGCATCTGTAGGGACTAAAGGAAGTCCTACAATGTAAGGACCCTATCCTAACGAAGATGGGGGAAGAGTGTCCGCGATACCGGTATCAGCTGATGAGATACATATGAGCATGAGCATGATGGTGCATTCGCATGTTTGGGCAATACAATGATCAAATGAGTATGTAGAATGATGATGAATGTCACTAATGGAAAGTTAATGGTGGAAGTAATGACATGGTTATGTTTGTTGCTATGGCAGTGTTTATCGTCTCTATTATGTGCTTGCTGAGTCTTCGGACTCACCCTTGTTTGTTAATGTTTTTTTTAGGTGATCGTGCAAGTGGCATGCTTCGGGAAGGGAGATTAGAACATCCACTTCACACGTAGTTCTCTTGCAAATCTTTCGCTGTAATATGTTTAATTGTTAGCTGGCTGCGCAAAGTTTGTAATGATCATGTGTAGTGGTGGTATTCCGGACCCAGGTGGCGGGTCGGGGTGTTACAGAGTGCCATTTGAATTTTGTGGAACGAACTATATATTTACCGTCAATCAAGCTTTGCTAGAGGGCCAAGAGAGTTCCACACCGTTGGACAGAGGATTCATGTCAAGTGATACATACATCATATTTGAGGCTGCTCCTAATTTAGGAATTAAGGTTTCTTTGAATACCTTCTATATTGTTGTCAGCACTTCTATTAATAGTGAATGTGACGAGCATTATTTATAGCTTGTGAAAATACCACAATAAGACCCGTTATTGTACTGCAGATTATCAACGGCAATTGCAATCGATGAGCTATCTTTCAACGGCAATTACAATCGATGAGTATTTCAACGGCAATTGCAATCGATGAGCTATCTTTCAACGGCAATTGCAATCGATGAGCTATCTTTCAACAGCAATTACAATCGATGAGCTATCTTTCAACGGCAATTGCAATCGATGAGCTATCTTCCCAACCTTCTGAAGAATTTGATAGGGCCCAAAATACCGTGGTGCTAACTTCCCTTTACTTGGCATAGACAAGGATGACGCCGGTTGATGGTGAAGGCGAAGCCATACCTATTAACCTTCAGAAAACTCCAATTCACGGTGACCTTAGTCATATTTCCTCTTGTAGGTTTGCTGTGCTTGAAGTAAACGATCATGGACTTCAACCAAGAAAGTATCCCGGTCATGCAAAAGCTGCTCGACGAAGCGGTGCCAGGACGGTGTCCCTGTGTCACGCTCCAAGCAATGGTACCACAGCTGGGCCGAGCCGGTCATGTGGAACGTGGCCAACCAAGCCTTGTTCATAGCGGTTTAGCCATGGCAGAGGGTCCTCCTGACTGTCGAATTTGGGAAAATTGAGCTTGTGGAAGCGAGGGACACCTCCGCGACCTGCATGGTGTCCGTCAGTCGTCGGCCGTGGAAAGATGGGCGCATCCCTGTCGGCAGTCCGCATGTCGACGACCGATGCGGCCGGCGAGTCATGCGGAAGTTTTGTTATCACCAGCAGTGATAATAGGCATGAACTTACTTTTTTAAGACCTAAATTGTTGGGTGCTCAGTTCTCTTGTTTTGAATACTAATAATTCAATAAATAAGTTGTGTAACATATTCCATTTTATGCTGAGAACTTGTCATATATTATAATACATTTTTACGTAGCACAGGTACCTAGTTGTCAGTACTGTATGTTTGTCCATTAAGGTGGTAATGCCTAATTCCTTTTTCTAACCTCAGATTGTGAATGGACCTGAAGTCTTGAGCAGGTTTGTTGGAGAAACAGAGAAAAACGTGAGAGATTTGTTTTCTGATGCTGAAAATGACCAGAGGACACAAGGTACGATACCTCGTCAGCAACAGCCTTCCCATATTTCTATGCGGAGTGAACCCTTTTGAACACTTATTTTTATACCACCTTTTCAACACAGGTGATCAGAGTGACCTCCACGTTATCATTTTTGATGAAATTGATGCTATCTGCAAGGTGAAGTTCTGTTGGCTTTTTAATTCACATCATCATGCATATTCTCACTTGCCTAGAGCTTTCTCAAGATGCCAGAACGAAGATTATCTTTCAACTATCACTAGATAGTACAGGGTGGTTCTTATCAATTAGTCTCAGAGAGTACTGGTGTTTTTCGCCCCTGATCATTGGAATGTGAATAGCTCTAAAGTTTGCTGCGACAGTGGGTGATCGTGTATTATAGGAAAGGCCCTGGCAAAAGAGTATCTCATAAGTTTTGTGTGGCATGTTTTCTTCTGGATACCATTTGTTTTACATGAAACATACAATATGCTTATATCCCTTCATATTTTTCTTCAATTATACCTAAAATTCCACATCAAACACTTTTATATTTTCTAGAACTTCTGTAACTAGCAATTTTGTCCAGTGTATGTGCCATTGTACTGTAATATTAGAGCATGTGCTGCATCGCTTTAGTTTTATTTAAAATACCTAAATTAATGAAACTCTGATTGTGCAGTCAAGAGGATCTACCAGAGATGGTACAGGCGTACATGATAGCATTGTAAACCAGCTCCTTACAAAGGTATGTTTCCTTAGAATTTGAAGTTTAGAATTGTTTATGTTCTTTGCGTGTATTACTAAGTTCTGATTGAACTCTCTACTTTTTAGATAGATGGCGTTGAGGCATTGAATAATGTCTTGCTTATTGGAATGACCAACCGTAAGGATTTGCTTGATGAAGCTTTGTTGAGGTATGTTGTGACCCTCATAGGATCATCTTGCCATTTATTCGGTGAAGTCATCAGTTTAATAGCCCCAAATGTGTCATACTGAAACAAATGAGTTGCCTGATGAGACAAACTGATCTAGCAAATCTGTCTATATAAATGCATTCAAGCTGTATCCTCAAAAATATATTAGGCCTTTGAATATTGGCATTATCACGTTTTCCATGCATTTAGTGCCTTTTCATGACTCCCTAGTGCATGTTACAGGGCAATTCACAAAGAGAAGCTTTTTGTTGATTATTTTTTGGGACTGCACCTAGACCTTATTTTCTTTTGGTAGTTTTGATTTACTATTTGCATGTGCTCATTGCCATTTGATACATCTGTTGCAGACCTGGACGATTGGAAGTTGACATCGAAATAAACCTGCCTGACGAGAATGGTCATTTGCAAATTCTTCAAATTCATACATAAAGATGAAAGAGAACTCTTTCCTTTCTCCAGATGTTAATCTTCAAGAGCTAGGTATGTTCTTTGTGAATTATTACTTTTTCAGGCATTGCATTCATTACAGCAAAGGGTTCCTAAATTTTTCATAGCATGGACTGATTAGTTGGCTAAGTCATGCTAGTGCTATTTTTCAAACTTCAAATATTATGATTTTTTTCCTTTTAAAAAATTGATTGTCTTTACTTCCGTACTTTAACACTCAATGTCATTATTTTTCATAGCACTACTTTTTAGTATGACTAAGTAGGGGTTTGTGGGAAGTTCTTGTTCAATATGATAAAGATTTGTACTGTATGGGATTGATAATTGTAAAAATCACATCCAAATGACACCTGATCTTCTGAATGAAGCTGCACGGACAAAGAACTACAGTGGAGCAGAGTTGGAAGGTGTTGTTAAAAGTGCCGTTTCATTTGCTTTGAACCGGCAGATAAGCATGGATGACCTCACAAAAACTTTGGATGAGGAAAGTATTAAGGTTACTATGGATGATTTTGTGAATGCGCTTCAAGAAATTACTCCTGCATTTGGTGCTTCCACTGATGACCTTGAAAGATGCAGGTGTGTGCTATGATATGAACATTAATTTAGCAAAATGATAACTATCTGCACAAATTTGAAATGTGAGATGATCAGATTCTTCTTAGGACATTGCTGGGTTCATATCTTGTTACATATTACTTCTCCCCATTGTCGGGACCCGAAATTACAATTCAGGACCCTCTGTGTTCAACGCACTAGCCCAGGATCACGCTAGTGCACACAGTGGTAACAAAGGTGGAAATCGATCCATACAAGCGAATAATAGCATAAACGAATAGTTTTGATTAATAAATAATGGTTTTAACCTTAAGGTCGAGTTTACAATTATTCAAGCCACGCAGGGCTAACAGATAAATAAACGGCAGCGGAAACAGAAACGGCAGTGGCGTCCCATCGATTCACCACAGGCAACCGACTGGGATCCAGACCTCACGATCAGGCACCTTCAAGATACTCGTCCTCGAATGCTGGCGAAGACTCCTCCTCTGCTTGATTCGTCAAAACAAGCGTGAGTACACACCGTACTCGCAAGCCACACCACAGAGATGCAAAATATACATGCTGGCTTTTTACAAGGGAAAGGCATTCTGTGGCTCTTTTGCATAAATGCGACTTTTGCAATTGAATACAATTAATAGATTGAAAACAGGTAAAACAATTAGACAATAATAATTTGACAATTTATTTCACAAAGACGCACACAGCTTAGACAATTTTAGCACATAGCTGGATGATTTAAACCACACAGCTCCCTTCCCACACAGTTTTATGAAGATCTACCCCTAGTGTGAAATCCCCGAGCATTGTCCATGACCGCGGACGCGGCTATTCGAATAGTTTTACACTCTGCAGAGGTTGTACACTTTACCCACAAGATATAATTAGTGTAGCTAGCACTAATCATAACAAAGCATTTCGGACATTCATCTTACTATGCTAGGCCCGTCCCATACCAGGCATGTGGTCGTACAGGTGAGGCTCAGTTCAATGGCGCACATGGTGAGGTCCTTAATTGACCAAGGCAAGACTACCACAATCCCTAAGCACACAGCTTATCAAACCCATGCACACAGCTCCACCAAAATAGCACACAGCCCCCATATCACACAGTATCCACCACTTGCCTCGGTCCAAATCCTTTTACCACCCCGTTGGTTTTAAGTACAACACATGCCATACAACACATAGTGCACACAGCTTTTATCACGTAGTTCCATATTCATTTAGTCAAATTAATACAAAGAATCTACATGACAAGTGATTCGTGGCATGGCTAAGCAATCTAATCGCACTAACCAACCCACGTTGGTGCTACACTATACCAACTAATATAACTAGGGTGACAAAGAATTTAGACATAGCAATTTACAAGGAAGGCATAACAATTAGGAATTTACATCTACACCCAAAAGCTTTCAAATAAATACTTGAATTAAGATGCGATAATTTGAATTAAAATACTTTAATAAACTGGGAAGCAAAATGGTCAAGGGCATAGCTTGCCTTGAAAAAGGTCTAGGAATTGATCTTGATCTTGGAAAGGTCCTTCTTCTTCAACTCTTCCAAAGAATAAGTCAAGTCTACTCGCAAACGAGACAAACAAACAAACTAAATAAATAACAGAAGCAAATAACTCCAATAAAATAATTAGAAATCTCCAATAGATAGATCTGGATTTTAGACGAATTTAGAAATTTGAATGGATGAATTTGGAGTTAGGATGCAAAAGATATGGGGTTTCAAAGTTTAAATCTAAAGAAAACCCTAAAATTGGATTTTACGAATTCGAATTATTTCTTAACAGAAAAATCAGAATATTGCGTCAACATGACGTCACCCCGGGAATTTCGGAAAAGGAATAATAAAAAGAAAATCGACATGTGGGGCCCACATGTCGTTGGCACGGCCACTCACAGTAGACCAAGTCCACCGAGCCTGGGTGGGCTGGTTGGCCGGGCGACCACTGCTGCGTGGCTGGGCGCCGACGCTGGCGCACGTGGTCGCACGCAGCGTGGCAACGGAGGCGATGGCGGCGAGGAGGAGGGTGATGTGGGCGGCGGCGGCGGCAAGATCGACCCAATGGTCCCGTGAACGGCGGCGATCTGGTGGCGGTGGGTGGTACCAAAGGGTAGAGGGCGTTATTGCGAACCTACTGGTGCGGCTCCGGGTGGTCGGGGGTGACTGTGGTGGCCGGCGGCGAGGTTCAAGCGGCGAAGAGCCGGGTTTTGTTGGTAGGCGCTCGGTGTGGCTCCGGTGACGGCGAGGGGTTCTCGGGGTAGCTCTGAAGGCGAGGAAGGCAGCGGTGCACTCCCCGGAGGCAATGCGTCACCGACGGCGAGAGGATCGGAGTTTTAGGGTTCCGGTGACCGGCGACCAAAACTCCGATTGCGGCGGCTCAAGGGCTCGAGAGGGGCAATTGGTTTGGGGTTTTTGGAAAGGGGGCTGCGGCGATCCTCGAGGTGCTACTTATAGGGTCTAGGCGGCCTCGGAGCGACGTGCCGGCGGCGGAGGTTGAAACCACCCGAGAAGGGCTCGCGGAGATAAAGGAGATAGAGACGGAATTTGAATTTGAATTTTGTTTGAACGAGTCCGGGGAGGATAGGGCTTCTAGAAGCGATCATCCGCGCACAAAATCGGGGCCGGTTGCGATATTGTCGGACGGAGCTTCATAGGCGGCAATGGCGACGCGGCGGCGACGCGAGATTTAAGACCAAGTCGGGGGACGACGCAGCGTTGGGCCCACGCGCAGCGAGAGAGAGAGAGAGCGAGGTGCAAGGCATGGCGTGAGATCTCGGCGTCCACCCTGATCCAACGGCGAGGAATGAGTGGGCGAGTGGGTTGGTGGCGAGGAAAGGAGTTGGGCCAGAGAGATTCGGCCCAGTCACTATTCGGAGATTTAAATACCTTTTTCTTTTTAAGAAAATACCAGAAATCCAAATAAGCAATGGAAATTAGCAAATGAAGTTGAAAAAATTCTAGAAAATTCCAGAAAATATATCCAAGCTCATAGGATCCAAATAAAATAGTTTTCACTATTGTTCATGTTGACTTTAGTCATATTAAATTGTTTTGTTACACAAAGTCCAATATTAAGCTTTTTAAATTAAATTCAAATAAATCCAAATGGTGAATTTCTCCCTACTAACTATTCAAAAGATTTTAAAAGCTCTGAAAATTGGGATGTTACAAACCTCCCCTTAAAGGAATCTCGTCCCGAGATTCAGGGCTAAATGGAGAAAAGGCTAGGAATTGACTTTCGGCTCTTCTTCACGCTCCCACGTTGCTTCACCTTCCGAGTGGTGGTTCCATCGCACCTTGCAAAACGAACCGTCTTGCTTCTGGTCCGACGTTCTGCGACATCCAGAATCTTGATCGGCTGCTCTTTGTAGGTGAGGTCTTCTTTCAATTCGATTGACTCCAACGGGGCTTGTTCTTCTGGCACACGAAGACATTTCTTCAACTGAGAAACATGGAAGACGTTATGTACCCCTGCTAACGACTGTGGCAGCTCCAACTGATAAGCTACTTCTCCACGGCGTTCCAAAATCTTAAACGGACCAACATACCGAGGGGCGAGCTTCCCTTTGGCATGGAACCTTTTCACACCTCTGAGGGGCGTAACTCGGAGATACACAAAATCTTCTGGCTCGAAACTGAGATCACGACGACGATTATCGGCATAGCTCTTCTGCCTCGACTGAGCTATCTTTAGCCTCTCCCTGATCATGGACACTTGCTCTTCTGCTTCTTGAATAATATCTGGACCAAAGACCGAACGTTCAGCTGTTTCTGACCAATTCAACGGGTTCTCTGAGCACGACCATACAAAGCTTCAAGCGGTGACATTTGCAGACTAGCTTGATAACTGTTGTTATCGAGAATTTCGCATATGGTAAACTCTTATCCCAACGGTAGCATTTGCTAGAGCACGTGCTCTCAACATATCTTCCAATATCGATTAACCCTTCGATCGCCCATCCGTGCGGGGTGATACGCGATCTTGAATTCAGTGAGTCCCTAAGGCCTCATGTAAACTCGCCAAAATCGGAGGTGAACCGAGATCCTCGATCGACACTATCTTCTTAGGTACCCCATGCAAACCGACAATCTTTGACATATATAGCTCGCTAGACAATCTCTGAGTACGTGGTCTTGGTGGCAAGAAATGGGCAACTTTAGTTAGGCGATCCACTATTACCCAAATCGAATCGTAACCCGATTGAGTCTTGGGTAAACCGTAATGAAATCCATTCCGATTTCTTCCCACTTCCATTCTCGAATCTTCAAGGGTTGCAGCAGACCTGCTGGCCTCGATGTTCTCGCTTTGACTTTCGACACCGTCGCACAAGGCAACGAACTCTGCGACGTCCGTTTCAAATTCGCCACCAAAACTTATTCTTAACATCCCGATACATCTTAGTACTACCAGGTGAATCGAATACTTTGAGTCATGGACCTCCTTGAATTAGTCGTCTCAATCCATCAATATCTGGAACACGATATCGCCCATTGATCCACAAGATGTCACGATCATCCACCGTGAAGTCCTTGAACTTCCTTCGTCATCTTCTTCTTGATGTCGAGAATTTCGAATCTTTAGGCCGAGCCTTGCGAATCTGTTTCTCCAAAGTAGACGCACTTCAGATGGCTACAAATCCTCATATACTACTTCTAGTCTTAGCTTCGAATTCCTCTTGAAGTTCTCAAGACAAGGCTCTTCCACTTCCAAAGCATTGCGAAGTGGCTCTTACGGCTCAAAGCATAAACAGCGACATTGGCTTTACCAGATGGTAATGGATTCCGAGATTATAATCCTTTATCAATTCTAGCCATCTTCTTTGTCTCATATTCAGATCGGTGAGTAAAAATGTATTTCAAGCTCTTATGATCCGTGTATATCTCGCGGCGACATCGATGAGGTAATGACGCCAAATCTTCAAAGCATGCACTCTGCGGCTAATTCGAGATCATGGGTAGGGTAATTCTCTTCATGAGGCCTTAATCGCCTTGACGATAAGCGGCGGCTCTTCCTTCTTGCATCAGACACACCCTAATCCTTGACGCCAAGCATCACAATAGATATCAAAATCCTTGCGAATATCTCGCAAAATCAAGATCAATTTGAAGTCAAACGCTTCTTCAATTCTTGAAAACTTTCTTCGCAAGCTGGGGTCCAAGTAAACTTTTTCTCTTTCTTCAACAATTGCGTAAGAGGTTTAGCAATCGATGAGAATCCTTCAATGAAACGGCGATAATATCCTGCTAATCCCAAGAAACTGCGAATCTGAGTGACAGTCTTGGGTTGTTCCCAATGTAATACAGCTTTAACTTTACTGGGGTCAACTGCTACTCCTGCAGCTGTCATAACATGACCAAGGAAATCCACTTCCTTTTTCCAGAAATCACACTTGCTAAACTTAGCATACAACTGATGCTCTCTGAGCTTTTCTAGGATTAATCTCAAATGTTCAGCATGTTCTTCTTCTGACTTGGAGTAAACCAAAATATCGTCGATGAATACAACTACAAACTTGTCCAAATATTCCATGAATACCTTATTCATCATGTTCATGAAATAAGCAGGGGCATTAGTCAGACCAAAGGACATGACTAGGAACTCATAATGTCCGTCTGTGTTGAGAAAGCGGTCTTAGGTACATCCTTGGGACAAATCTTCAATCGATGGTAACTTTGATCGCAGATCGATCTTCGAGAACACTCGGCTCCTTTCATCGGTTAAGCAGATCATCTATCCGGCAATGGGTACTTATTCTTGATAGTGACTTCATTAAGAGACCGGTAGTCGATGCACATACGCATGCTTCCATCCTTCTTTTGACGAACAAAACTGGCGCTCCCCATGGCGCATTTAACTAGGTCTCACAAAACCTTTCTCCAAAAGTTCTTCTATCTGTTTCTTCATCTCTACCAACTCATCGGTGGCATCCGATAAGGTCTCTTCGAGATGGGTCTTTGTTTTCGGTACTAGATCGATGACAAACTCGATGTCACGATCCGGTGGCATTCTGGTAATTCTTCCGGGAACACATCTGGATACTCTTTGACGACCGCACATCTTCCAACTCAACGGTCTTGGTGTTGACTATCAAATGCCCATTACGACCGAGGTAGCTAGAAACTCCACTTTGTTTCCTTTGGTATCCTCGATTGTCACGACTCTTCGCCACAATCTAGCACGGCTTTGTGCTTGGTTAACCAATCCATGCCAAGGATGACATCTATGGTTTGGGTGTCTAGAATAACTAGGTTAGCTAGAAACTCAACTCCGACTATGAGTAACTTAGCCCTAAACAACCCATATTAGAACTTAGCTCTACTCCAGGTGATTGGACTAACAGAGTACGTTTAAGAGGCATAACTTCCAACTTATTCTTAGTTGCAAAATTTCCAGAAACAAACGAATGCGAAGCTCGTAATCAAAGCAGAGCGGATCACAGTCTCGAATTTACTAGGAACTTACCCAAGACGACGTCCGGTGCTTCTCAGGCTCCTTCCAGAGTGACGTGATTAACACGACCTCTGACAACGGACTGAGGCGTCCCTCCTGGCTGACTGGTTCCCTGAGAAACTCCTTGATTGTTCTGCACTGGGGTCTTGGCAGGTGTTGCTCCTAGGTTGAAGCGATCGAGTGATAGTCCCTTTGAGGACACCGATTGGCGTAATGCCCGGTTGACAAGAATGAAACACACTCTTGTTAAAATCTGCCATTTGTTGTTTCTGAGGTGGGGTTGATGGCGTGGGGTTGCGAGAATTTCGAACAAAAGGACGAGTCTTCAAGGCGGTGCGGGTGTCTGAACGATTCTGCGGCCGGAAACGAGTAAACCTATTTGTGGCACTATCCTTGCCCTCTCTTTGTTGTGGTGGTGGCTTCCTGTTGAGCCATCCGACGCTATGCGGTGATCCTCCGATTCTTTGCGTTTGTCCTCCATAACCAACGCCTTGTTAATCAACTCCGGAAATCCGGAAGGTGTGGGCAAGCGATTGACTTGTAGTCCCGAGTTCAAACCCTTCAAGAAGCGGTTCGGCGAGACTGTCAAGAGCGACATCCTCCTGAGCATAGCGAGCTAGTTGAGAAAACTTATTTAGGTAGTCATCAGCGACATACCCCCTTGCTTGAGAGCGGAACTCATCCTTCTTGGATCCATAATGCCTTGGTACATGATATTGGCGAAAGGTCATGAGAATTCCTCCCATGTGATATTCTGCGGTGCCTCATGCGCGCAAGCAGGTTCTCCCACCATTTGGCGGCTATGCCCTCCATCGATGAGTGGCATATAACACCTTCTCGTGATCGCCGCATTGGGTGATCGCAGCTTCCTCTCAATCACGAAGCCAATCATCGCCTTCTCTTGGCGAGACATGTCCAGAGAAAGTTGGCGGACGAGTCCTCATGAATTCACCAACTTGGATGGTCCACGATAACCCCGAGCGACAGGGCTCCTCCCGACGATTATTCTTTGTTGTTGTTGTTCATGGCTTGCATCGGTTCATCATTGTATACATCATCGAGTTTGTCTTTGCCATAAAGGCTCCAAAGTTACGCAAGTCAAGGGGTGGTGCTTGGGGTGCACCTTGTCCTCATGGGATTTGATTATCATCGGGTCTTTGGGGTCTGGGATCCACTTGCAATGACATGACGAAGTCCGAACCATCTGGTGAAGCTCCATGGGTTAGATAGGGTAGAGAGCACAAGGTGAGTTAAGAACTAGATAGGGATAGATTAAACCCAACAAACCTGACTCAAGAAACTTCGAATGAAATAATCTTTATTAATATTTTAATAGTATGACTGCAACAAATGCCTAAGGGCCTTTGCAGCTCATACTTGCACACAGGAAAATAAAGCGAACCTAAGCACACAAGCTACCGCCTAAAGGGCGACTCTGAAAAGGGAAACTGGCTAGGCCTGACTAAACTGGAACTTAGACGAACTACTACTCGAGAAAGCCTCCAAAGCCACGGCGGCGCTCCTGCCTGGTGTAGACTCTGAAGTGAGCGGGCATCCTCGCGAACTGGTTCTGATGTCCCGGGACTGGTGCAGCTGGAGCAGGTGTGTTGGGTGCAGGTACAGCTGGCTCCTCTGGCTGTGCAGGCTCTGCTGGTCCTCCAAGCTGTGCAACCTCTGCTGGATTCTCCGGAATCTCCTCGGGATCCTCTTCTGATTCTTCCGGATCTTCCTCTTGATCATCCTCGATCTCATGTTGACCGTAGAGTGCTTGTTCTAAGACGGCGATCCTCTCCTCGGCTTCTTCCCAGGCCTGATAGGCACACCTCAGCTCGGTGGCGGCCATCTCCAGTGACTCCTCCTGAGCAGCTGCGAACTGTGCAAGATGCACTACTGTGGCATTGCCTTCCCCGTTCGTAGACGGAAAGCGCGCAGATAGCTCCCCTGAAGCAGCTTTGGGATGGTAGCGGAAGACAGTGTTTTGCAGTTCTCCTGCGTAGATGTGGCAGACTCGGAGTATGGCCAGGCGTGATGACTCCTGGATTCCCTGCGCGAAGGTGATCCTCCGGACTGAGATGTCCAAGGGCTGCCTCTGGTGTTCCTCCGGCGAGACCGTTAGGCGGCAGACCAAACCACGATCTCGCCCATAGACTATGTACTCATTGCCATGGTACATCAGGCGATCAAAGCCTCCGAGCGTCTGCAGCAGCTTCCATAGCTCTGCGGCAAGTCCTCCGTTGCGATCTCCGAAGGTCTGAAGGTACGGCATCTGTCCAGGCAGACAAAAGGTAAAAACCAAGTTTTTAAATAGTGAAAAGAGTAGAGATTATAGCAATAGATGAGTCGAGAGAGATATGAGAGGAGTTAAGCAGTTAATTTAGTCTTGCAGATAAATTTTCTTTTAGAAAATAGTTTGGACATTTAAACGGCCGATCTAACTAAGGTCTAGACCTACAGTCAATATGGCTCTGATACCACTTTTGTCGGGACCCGAAATTACAATTCAGGACCCTCTGTGTTCAACGCACTAGCCCAGGATCACGCTAGTGCACACAGTGGTAACAAAGGTGGAAATCGATCCATACAAGCTTAATAATAGCATAAACGAATAATTTTGATTAATAAATAATGGTTTTGACCTTAAGGTCGAGTTTACAATTATTCAAGCCACGCAGGCTATGAGATAAATAAGCGGCAATGAAGCGAACGGCAGTGGCGTCCCATCGATTCACCACAGGCAACCGACTGGGATCCAGACCTCACGATCAGGCACCTTCAAGATACTCGTCCTCGAATGCTGGCGAAGACTCCTCCTCTGCTTGATTCGTCAAAACAAGCGTGAGTACACACCGTACTCGCAAGCCACACCACAGAGATGCAAAATATACATGCTGGCTTTTTACAAGGGAAAGGCATTCTGTGGCTCTTTTGCATAAATGCGACTTTTGCAATTGAATACAATTAATAGATTGAAAACAGGTAAAACAATTAGACAATAATAATTTGACAATTTATTTCACAAAGACGCACACAGCTTAGACAATTTTAGCACATAGCTGGATGATTTAAACCACACAGCTCCTTCCCACACAGCTTTTATGAAGATCTACCCTAGTGTGAAATCCCGAGCATTGTCCATGATCATGACGCGCTTATTCAATAGTTTTACACTCTGCAGAGGTTGTATACTTTACCCACAAGATATAATTAGTGTAGCTAGCACTAATCATAACAAAGCATTTCGGACATTCATCTTACTATGCTAGGCCCGTCCCATACCAGGCATGTGGTCGCATGCAGGTGAGGCTCGATTCAATGGCGCACATGGTGAGGTCCTTAATTGACCAAGGCAAGACTACCACAATCCCTAAGCACACAGCTTATCAAACCCATGCACACAGCTCCACCAAAATAGCACACAGCCCCCATATCACACAGTATCCACCACTTGCCTCGGTCCAAATCCTTTTACCACCCCGTTGGTTTTAAGTACAACACATGCCATACAACACATAGTGCACACAACTTTTATCACGTAGTTCCATATTCATTTAGTCAAATTAATACAGCAATCTATATGACAAGTGATTCGTGGCATGGCTAAGCAATCTAATCGCACTAACCAACCCACGTTGGTGCTACACTATACCAACTAATATAACTAGGGTGACAAAGAATTTAGACATAGCAATTTACAAGGAAGGCATAACAATTAGGAATTTACATCTACACCCAAAAGCTTTCAAATAAATACTTGAATTAAGATGCAGTAATTTGAATTAAAATACTTTAATAAAACTGGGAAGCAAAATGGTCAAGGGCATAGCTTGCCTTGAAAAAGGTCTAGGAATTGATCTTGATCTTGAAAGGTCCTTCTTCTTCAACTCTTCCAAAAATACGTCAAGTCTACTCGCAAACGAGACAAACAAACAAACTAAATAAATAACAGAAGCAAATAACTCCAATAAAATAATTAGAAATCTCCAATAGATAGATCTGGATTTTAGACGAATTTAGAAATTTGAATGGATGAATTTGGAGTTAGGATGCAAAAGATATGGGGTTTCAAAGTTTAAATCTAAAGAAAACCCTAAAATTGGATTTTCTGGAATTCCGAATTATTTCTTAACAGAAAAATCAGAATATTGCGTCAGCATGACGTCAGCCCTGGGAATTTCGGAAAAGGAATAATAAAAAGAAAATCTGACATGTGGGGCCCACATGTCAGTGGCACGGCTCACGGTGGACCAAGTCCACCGAGCCTCTGGTCGTGGTTGGTGGTGGCGACCTGCGCTGCTGCGTGGCGACGCTGGCGCCACGTGGTTGCCGCGCGTGTACTGGAGGCGATGGCGACGAGGTGGAGGTGGCGTGGGCGGCGGCGGCGGCAAGATCGACCCAATGGTCCCGAAACAGCGGCGATCTGGTGGCGGTGGGTGGTACCAAAGGGTAGAGGGCGTTATTGCGAACCTACTGGTGCGGCTCCGGGTGGTCGGGGGTGACTGTGGTGGCCGGCGGCGAGGTTCAAGCGGCGAAGAGCTTCGGGTTTTGTCGGGCGGGCGCTCCGGTGTGGCTCCGGTGACGGCGAGGGGTTCTCGGGGTAGCTCTGAAGGCGAGGAAGGCAGCGGTGCACTCCCCGGAGG
Source organism: Phyllostachys edulis (assembly GCA_036346405.1). NCBI lineage: Eukaryota > Viridiplantae > Streptophyta > Magnoliopsida > Poales > Poaceae > Phyllostachys > Phyllostachys edulis. Next base: position 59,040 of record JAYEVD010000745.1, read on the forward strand.
CAATGCGTCACCGACGGCGAGAGGATCGGAGTTTTAGGGTTCCGGTGACCGGCGACCAAAACTCCGATTGCGGCGGCTCAAGGGCTCGAGAGGGGCAATTGGTTTGGGGTTTTTGGAAAGGGGGCTGCGGCGATCCTCGAGGTGCTACTTATAGGGTCTAGGCGGCCTCGGAGCGACGTGCCGGCGGCGGAGGTTGAAACCACCCGAGAAGGGCTCGCGGAGATAAAGGAGATAGAGACGGAATTTGAATTTGAATTTTGTTTGAACGAGTCCGGGGAGGATAGGGCTTCTAGAAGCGATCATCCGCGCACAAAATCGGGGCCGGTTGCGATATTGTCGGACGGAGCTTCATAGGCGGCAATGGCGGACGCGGCAGCGACGCGGAGACGAAGACCAAGTCGGGGACGACGACGTTGCAGCGGGCCCACGCGTCAGAGAGAGAGAGAGAGAGCGAGGTGCTGCTGGTGAGATCTGGCGTCGATCTGATCCAACGGCGAGGAATGAGTGGGCGAGTGGGGGTGGCGGCAGGAAAGGAGTTGGGGGAGAGATTCGGCCCAGTCACTATTCGGAGATTTAAATACCTTTTTCTTTTTAAGAAAATACCAGAAATCCAAATAAGCAATGGAAATTAGCAAATGAACTTGGAAAAATTCTAGAAAATTCCAGAAAATATATCCAAGCTCATAGGATCCAAATAAAATAGTTTTCACTATTGTTCATGTTGACTTTAGTCATATTAAATTGTTTTGTTACACAAAGTCCAATATTAAGCTTTTTAAATTAAATTCAAATAAATCCAAATGGTGAATTTCTCTCTACTAACTATTCAAAAGATTTTAAAAGCTCTGAAAATTGGGATGTTACACCCATGTGTCCCATGGAACTTTTTTCTATAGAGATTTATTATTTGTACAGTCTTTAACACAGTGTGCTTTTACAAACTTTTGCACCTGGCTGATGCTACGCTTCTACAAATAACTTATGCAATTCCCATTCCTAATGCATAGTCAACATTGGCTATGGGCATGTCACTCTCCTCCCTTGTTTTCTTTACAATCAGAAAGCACTTGAGGCGCTAGTGTGCGAAGGACTAGAATATGCAGCAATTCATGGATTAGTAGGAAAATCTATTTTTTCTTTGCGCGAATGCATTCAATGTTGATGTCATGCCCAATTTAATTTTTGACTAAAACAAAAAACATGCTTTATAGCTTTGTCAGCCATATAAGAATGTCTTTACTGTTGGCCTCGATGTTTAATAGAATTTAAATGTTGTTTCATGTGATCTTTGACAACTTTGAATCTTTGTGCAAAATATACAGGATACGTGGTATTGTTGACTGTGGCAAGGCACATAAGCACATTTATCAAAGAGCTATGCTTCTTGTGGAGCAAGTTAAAATAAGCAAAGGCAGCCCACTTGTTACCTGCCTCTTGGAAGGTCCTGCTGGAAGGTACAGTCTCTGAAACACATCTTTGTTAGTTTGTTGTCTTTGAAAACATTGCTGGAACCTCACTTCATATTAATTGCTTGTCACGAAGTTTCAAAACTAAAACCTCGAGTTTCCACATGAGTTTTGGTTTTGAAAACTGAAACCTCGAGTTTGAAACATGATATTGAAGCGAGTTTCAAAACTAAAACTTTGCTTCATCGAGTTTCATATAGGAAACTTAATATTTCAAGAAGTTTCCAACTGCGTGTATCAGAAGTTAGTTTTAGAGAAGTTTCAAAACAAAATTCAACCAATTTTCACAGGAGTTTGAAAATTCAAATAAACTTTTGGCAAGTTTCAGAACACATTTGCTAAATGTCACACAAGTTTCAAAATTTGGGCTTACTCGATGACCTCACCGGCCACGCCCGACCATTCATTCTCGAGTCTGGAGGGCCAAGCTAACTTAATTTCTAGGCCACACTGGAAGTCTCGAGATATTCATTCTCGAGTCTGGAGGACCAAGGAGTAGAGACGAATGTATGTGATGGTCGAGACGAAAGAAAGATTCTTCTTTGCTCTCTTGGATGTGTTTTCCGCATTCCAAAGAGCTAGGATATACATTGGATTTAGTCAAAAGGATGAGCATTGAGCAGTATAGTAGTACCCGGTCAGTTCAGCAGGACAGGACTGGTTCAGAGAAGGAAGCTTCTCATTCTGATCTCTGACTGCACGGCCGGCAACGGCAAGACATCAGGGGATCGAGGTCCTGCCTGCTTGCCTGCTCCTTCGTCACCTTCCTCCCTATCATCAACAAACATATCAAGTAGTGGCAGACAAGAGTAGCGTGGGGAATCTTGCTCCTGCTATGCCCATGATCGAATTTGGCATGATATTAAAATTATGATATGCATGAGCATGAGCCATAGAGTCTATTATCGTTCGTACCTAGCTTTGGGCCTTTCTGCTTCACCATTCATTCAAGCAAGCGGCAGACTGGAATGTGCATAAAGCATTCACCCCCATGCTTTATTCTAGCTATTCATTTCAGATGATACCCACCAATCTGCCAAACAAATTTTGTCGGGAATGATCTCTTCTCTTCACCTCCTACTTTTAATCTGTCATTTGGTAGTGAGCAAATAATTAGACTGCTGATTCTAGCTATTAATTTGTCATTCTAGCTATTGATTTTGTTGCCTGAAAGCGCGGCTCGAAGGAGGTAAGGTGAGTAGCGATCAACTAGAGCTCAACGATCGGCTTGCGATGCATACCTACGTACGTTCAGCTCAAAATCTTTCTGATCTAGTGATGTTGATTTGTTTTTCCTGATCTAGTGTTGCTGATGGATTTGAATGAGACGCATGCGGAGCGATTCGTTCGTCAGAAGTCAGAAAAATTACAAAGGTTCACGCACGCATCTTATTTGTTTCCTGCTGAAGCTGTAGCAGTATTTGAGATACTTTCGACGGGTATTAATTTACTTGTGTTAATTGGACGTCCAGGCGCCAATAAATCCATCAATCGGTATCGTACAGCGTAGAGAGTTGAAGCGGAAGCTCTTCCTTTTCCTTTGAATGTTCTTTCGTAAATATGAAAAAAAGAAGGCTAATAGTACTGTACTGATCGTCGAGCGGCGATATTTTCCGGACGGCTCGCTTCTATTCACTTCACTTATTTTTACCGTCCCCACCACCCCCGCTTCATTCACTTCCTCAGTCCAAGTCCAGCACTAGCGCTCTTCATCTCCCCAAATCGCCAAATCCTCTCATCCTCGGTCCCATCTCCAAATCCCCAGTCCAAATCAAGCACGACCGAAGGAGGTCTGCTTGTGGCGGCCTCCAGGGACTGCACAGTGGCCAAGCTCCAGAGGGAGGTTGTGGTCGTGCTCGGCCTACGGGATGCGCCCACCGAGTAGGCGCAAGGGATACTACTTCTAGTCTTAGCTTCTGGAATTCCTCTTGAAGTTCTGCACAAGGCTCTTCCACTTCCAAAGCATTGCAGTGGCTCTTACGGCTCAAAGCATCGGCAACGACATTGGCTTTACCAGGATGGTAATGGATTCCGAGATTATAATCCTTTATCAATTCTAGCCATCTTCTTTGTCTCATATTCAGATCTGACTGAGTAAAAATGTATTTCAAGCTCTTATGATCCGTGTATATCTCGCAGCGATTACCGATGAGGTAATGACGCCAAATCTTCAAAGCATGCACTACTGCGGCTAATTCCAGATCATGGGTAGGGTAATTCTCTTCATGAGGCCTTAACTGCCTTGACGCATAAGCGACAGCTCTTCCTTCTTGCATCGAGACACACCTAATCCTTGACGCTGAAGCATCACAATAGATATCAAAATCCTTGCGAATATCTCGCAAAATCAGCACTTGAAGTCAAACGCTTCTTCAATTCTTGAAAACTTTCTTCGCAAGCTGGGGTCCAAGTAAACTTTTTCTCTTTCTTCAACAATTGCGTAAGAGGTTTAGCAATCGATGAGAATCCTTCAATGAAACGGCGATAATATCCTGCTAATCCCAAGAAACTGCGAATCTGAGTGACAGTCTTGGGTTGTTCCCAATGTAATCTGACTTTAACTTTCTTTGGGGTCAATGCTACTCCTGCAATTGTCATAACATGACCAAGAAATCCACTTCCTTTTCCGAAATCACACTTGCTAAACTTAGCATACAAGCGATGCTCTCGAGCTTTTCTAGGATTAATCTCAAATGTTCAGCATGTTCTTCTTCTGACTTGGAGTAAACCAAAATATCGTCGATGAATACAACTACAAACTTGTCCAAATATTCCATGAATACCTTATTCATCATGTTCATGAAATAAGCAGGGGCATTAGTCAGACCAAAGGACATGACTAGGAACTCATAATGTCCGTACCGTGTTGAGAAAGCGGTCTTAGGTACATCCTTGGGACAAATCTTCAATCGATGGTAACTTCGATCGCAGATCGATCTTGAGAACACTCGGCTCCTTTCATCCGGTTAAGCGGATCATCTATCGGGGCAATGGGTACTTATTCTTGATAGTGACTTCATTAAGAGACCGGTAGTCGATGCACATACGCATGCTTCCATCCTTCTTTTTGACGAACAAAACTGGCGCTCCCCATGGCGACGAACTAGGTCTCACAAAACCTTTCTCCAAAAGTTCTTCTATCTGTTTCTTCATCTCTACCAACTCATCGGCTGGCATCCGATAAGGTCTCTTCGAGATGGGTGCTGTTCCTGGTACTAGATCGATGACAAACTCGATGTCACGATCCGGTGGCATTCCTGGTAATTCTTCTGGGAACACATCTGGATACTCTTTGACGACTGGCACATCTTCCAACTCAACGGTCTTCAGGCTGTTGACTATCAAATGCCCATTACGCACTGAGGTAGCTAGAAACTCCACTTTGTTTCCTTTGGTATCCTCGATTGTCACGACTCTTCGCCACAATCTAGCACGGCTTTGTGCTTGGTTAACCAATCCATGCCAAGGATGACATCTATGGTTTGGGTGTCTAGAATAACTAGGTTAGCTAGAAACTCAACTCGACTATGAGTAACTTAGCCCTAAACAACCCATATTAGAACTTAGCTCTACTCCGGTGTTGGACTAACGAATACGTTTAAGAGGCATAACTTCCAACTTATTCTTAGTTGCAAAATTTCCGAAACAAGCGAATCTGAAGCTCGAGAATCAAAGCGAGCGGATGCAGTCTTGAATTTACTAGGAACTTACCCGACGATGTCGGTGCTTCAGGCTCCTTCGAGTGGCGTGATTAACACGACCTCGACAACGGATCGAGGCGTCCCTCTGGCCGTTGGTTCCCGAGAAACTCCTTGATTGTTCTGCTTTGGGGTCTTGGCGGTGTTGCTCCTAGGTTGAAGCGATCGAGTGATAGTCCCCTTTGAGGACAACGATTGGCGTAATGCCCTGGTTGACGGAATGAAACACACTCTTGTTAAAATCTGCCGTTGTTGTTTCTGAGGTGGGGTTGGTGGCGTGGGGTTGCGAGAATTCGAACAAAAGGACGAGGTCTTTCAAGGCGGTGCGGTGTCTGAGCGAATTCTGCGGTGAAGCGAGTAAATGGCTGGCTGTGGCACTATCCTTGCCCTCTCTTTGTTGTGGTGGTGGCTTCCCTGTTGAGCCATCCGACGCTTGCGGTGATCCTCCAGTTCTTTGCGTTTGTCCTCCATAACCAACGCCTTGTTAATCAACTCCTGGAAATCCGGGAAGGTGTGGGCAAGCAGATTGACTTGTAGTCCTGAGTTCAAACCCTTCAAGAAGCGGTTCTGGCGAGACCTGTCAGTAGCGACATCCTCCGGAGCATAGCGAGCTAGTTGAGAAAACTTATTTAGGTAGTCAGTCACTGACATACCCCCTTGCTTGAGAGCGCGGAACTCATCCTTCTTCAGATCCATAATGCCTTCAGGTACATGATATTGGCGAAAGGCTGCGGAGAATTCCTCCCATGTGATATTCTGCGGTGCCTCATGCGCTGCGCAGAAGTTCTCCCACCATTTGGCGGCTATGCCCTCCATCTGATGAGTGGCATATAACACCTTCTCGTGATCGCTGCATTGGGTGATCAGCAGCTTCCTCTCAATCACGCGAAGCCAATCATCAGCTTCTACTGGCGAGACATGTCCAGAGAAAGTTGGCGGACGAGTCCTCATGAATTCAGCCAACTTGGATGGTCCCTGATAACCCTGAGCGACAGGGGCTCCTCCTGACGATTATTCTTGTTGTTGTTGTTCATGGCTTGCATCGGTTCATCATTGTATACATCATCGAGTTTGTCTTTGCCATAAAGGCTCCAAAGTTCGCAAGTCAAGGGGTGGTGCTTGGGGTGTACTTGTCCTCGAGGATTTGATTATCATCGGGTCTTTGGGGTCTGGGATCCACTTGCGTGACATGACGAGTCTGAACCATCTGGTGAAGCTCCATGGGTTAGATAGGGTAGAGAGCACAAGGTGAGTTAAGAACTAGATAGGGATAGATTAAACCCAACAAACCTGACTCAAGAAACTTGAATGAAATAATCTTTATTAATATTTTAATAGTATGGTCGCAACAAATGCCTAAGGGCCTTTGCGGCTCATACTTGCACCAGAAAATAAAGCGAACCTAAGCACACAAGCTACCGCCTAAAGGCGACTACGAAAAAAGCTGGCTAGGCTCGACTAAAGCTGGAACTTAGATGAACTACTACTCGAGAAAGCCTCCAAAGCCACGGCGGCGCTCTGCTGGTGTAGACTTGAAGTGGCGGGCATCCTCATGGCCCGGATTCGATGTCCCCGGGATAGTGCAGTGGAGGCAGGTGTGTTGGGTGCAGTCTGGTGGCTCCTCTGGTGTGGCTGAGCTCTGCTGGTCCTCCAAGGCTGTGCAACCTCTGCTGGATTCTCCGGAATCTCCTCGGGATCCTCTTGATTCTTAGGATCTTCCTCTTGATCATCCTCGATCTCATGTTGACCGTAGAGTGCTTGTTCTAAGCGGCGATCCTCTCCTCGGCTTCTTCCGGGCTCGATAGGCACACCTCGGCTCGGTGGCGGCCATCTCCGTGACTCCTCTGGCATTGCGAATGTGCAAGATGCACTCTTGTGGCATTGCCTTCCCGTTAAATGAGCGGAAGCGCTTGAGATAGCTCCCTGAAGCGGCTTTGGGATGGTAGCGGAAGACAGTGTTTTGCAGTTCTCCTGCGTAGATGTGGCAGACTCGGAGTATGGCCAGGCGTGATGACTCCTGGATTCCCTGTGCGAAGGTGATCCTCCGGACTGAGATGTCCAAGGGCTGGCTGCCTCTGGTGTTCCTCGGCGTGAGACCGTTAGGCGGCAGACCAAACCACGATCTCGTCCATAGACTATGTACTCGCTGCCATGGTACATCGGGCAGTCAAAGCCTCCGAGCGTCTGCAGCAGCTTCCATAGCTCTGCGGCAAGTCCTCCGTTGCGATCTCCGAAGGTCTGAAGGTGCGACATCTCGTCGAGCGGACAAAAGGTAAAAACCAAGTTTTTAAATAGTGAAAAGAGTAGAGATTATAGCAATAGATGAGTCGAGAGATATGAGAGGAGTTAAGCAGTTAATTTAGTCTTGCAGATAAATTTTCTTTTAGAAAATAGTTTGGACATTTAAACGGCCGATCTAACTAAGGTCTAGACCTACAGTCAGTATGGCTCTGATACCACTTTTGTCGGGACCCGAAATTACAATTCAGGACCCTCTGTGTTCAACGCACTAGCCCAGGATCACGCTAGTGCACACAGTGGTAACAAAGGTGAAATCGATCCATACAAGCGAATAATAGCATAAGCGAATAATTTTGATTAATAAATAATGGTTTTGACCTTAAGGTCGAGTTTACAATTATTCAAGCCACGCAGGCTATGAGATAAATAAACGGCGTGAAGCGAAGCGGCGTATGGCGTCCCATCGATTCACCACAGTAACCGTGGGATCGAGACCTCACGATCGGGCACCTTCAAGATACTCGTCCTCGAATCTTTGGCGAAGACTCCTCCTCTGCTTGATTCGTCAAAACAAGCGTGAGTACACACCGTACTATAAGCCACACCATAGAGATGCAAAATATACATCTTGGCTTTTTACAAGGGAAAGGCATTACGTGGCTCTTTTGCATAAATCGACTTTTGCAATTGAATACAATTAATAGATTGAAAACAGGTAAAACAATTAGACAATAATAATTTGACAATTTATTTCACAAAGACGCATACAGCTTAGACAATTTTAGCACATAGTGGATGATTTAAACCACACGGCTCCTTCCCACAGCTTTTATGAAGATCTACCCCTAGTGTGAAATCCCGAGCATTGTCCATGATCATGACGCGCTATTGAATAGTTTTACACTCTGCAGAGGTTGTATACTTTACCCACAAGATATAATTAGTGTAGCTAGCACTAATCATAACAAAGCATTTAGGACATTCATCTTACTATGCTAGGCGAGTCCCATACCGGGCATGTGGTCGTGCAGGTGAGGCTCGGTTCAATGGCGCACATGGTGAGGTCCTTAATTGACCAAGGCAAGACTACCACAATCCCTAAGCACCTGACTTATCAAACCCATGCACACAGCTCCACCAAAATAGCACATGACCCCCATATCACACAGTATCCACCACTTGCCTCGGTCCAAATCCTTTTACCACCCCGTTGGTTTTAAGTACAACACATGCCATACAACACATAGTGCACACAACTTTTATCACGTAGTTCCATATTCATTTAGTCAAATTAATACAGCAATCTATATGACAAGTGATTCGTGGCATGGCTAAGCAATCTAATCGCACTAACCAACCCACGTTGGTGCTACACTATACCAACTAATATAACTAGGGTGACAAAGAATTTAGACATAGCAATTTACAAGGAAGGCATAACAATTTGGAATTTACATCTACACCCAAAAGCTTTCAAATAAATACTTGAATTAAGATGCAGTAATTTGAATTAAAATACTTTAATAAAACTGGGAAGCAAAATGGTCAAGGGCATAGCTTGCCTTGAAAAAGGTCTAGGAATTGATCTTGATCTTGAAAGGTCCTTCTTCTTCAACTCTTCGGAATACGTCGAAGTCTACTCGCAAACGAGACAAACAAACAAACTAAATAAATAACAGAAGCAAATAACTCCAATAAAATAATTAGAAATCTCCAATAGATAGATCTGGATTTTAGACGAATTTAGAAATTTGAATGGATGAATTTGGAGTTAGGATGCAAAAGATATGGGGTTTCAAAGTTTAAATCTAAAGAAAACCCTAAAATTGGATTTTGGAATTCGAATTATTTCTTAACAGAAAAATCAGAATATTGCGTCGACATGACGTCAACCACGGGAATTTCGGAAAAGGAATAATAAAGAAAATCGACATGTGGGGCCCACATGTCGTTGGCTGACTCACGGTGGACCAAGTCCACCGAGCCTCTGGTCGGCTGGTGAAATTTGGCGCGACCAGGTACTGCGTGGCGTGGCGCGCCACGTGGTGCACGCGTGTGCCCGGAGGCGATGGCGGCGAGTGGAGGTGGCGTGGGCGACGGCGAGGGCGCAAGCTCGACCCAATGGTCGGCGACGGCGGCGTCTGGTGGCGGTGGGTGGTACCAAAGGGTAGAGGCGTTATTGCGAACCTCTTCGTGCGGCTCGGGTGGTCGGGGTGGCTGTGGTGGCGTGGCGAGTTCAGCGGCGAAGAGCTTCGGGTTTTGTCGGGCAGGCGCTCCGGTGTGGCTCCGGTGACGGCGAGGGGTTCTCGGGGTAGCTCTGAAGGCGAGGAAGGCAGCGGTGCACTCCCCGGAGGCAATGCGTCACCGACGGCGAGAGGATCGGAGTTTTAGGGTTCCGGTGACCGGCGACCAAAACTCCGATTGCGGCGGCTCAAGGGCTCGAGAGGGGCAATTGGTTTGGGGTTTTTGGAAAGGGGGCTGCGGCGATCCTCGAGGTGCTACTTATAGGGTCTAGGCGGCCTCGAGCGGCGTCTTGCGTGGCGGAGGTTGAAACCACCCGAGAAGGGCTCATGGAGATAAAGGAGATAGAGACGAATTTGAATTTGAATTTTGTTTGAGCGAGTCCGGAGGATAGGGCTTCTAAAGCGATCATCCGCGCACAAAATCGGGGCGGTTGCGATATTGTCGGACGGAGCTTCATAAGCGGCAATGGCGACGCAGCGCGGCAGCGAGCGAACCAAGTCGGGACGACAGCGTTGCAGTGAGCCCAGCGTCGAGAGAGAGAGAGCGAGGTGCTCGCCATGCAAGTGAGATCTGGCGTCGATCTGATCCAACGGCGAGGAATGAGTGGGCGAGTGGGTCAAGGCTGAGGAAAGGAGTTGGGCAGAGAGATTCGCCCGATCACTATTCGGAGATTTAAATACCTTTTTCTTTTTAAGAAAATACCAGAAATCCAAATAAGTAATGGAAATTAGCAAATGAACTTGGAAAAATTCTAGAAAATTCCAGAAAATATATCCAAGCTCATAGGATCCAAATAAAATAGTTTTCACTATTGTTCATGTTGACTTTAGTCATATTAAATTGTTTTGTTACACAAAGTCCAATATTAAGCTTTTTAAATTAAATTCAAATAAATCCAAATGGTGAATTTCTCCCTACTAACTATTCAAAAGATTTTAAAAGCTCTGAAAATTGGGATGTTACACCCATGTGTCCCATGGAACTTTTTTCTATAGAGATTTATTATTTGTACAGTCTTTAACACAGTGTGCTTTTACAAACTTTTGCACCTGGCTGATGCTACGCTTCTACAAATAACTTATGCAATTCCCATTCCTAATGCATAGTCAACATTGGCTATGGGCATGTCACTCTCCTCCTTGTTTTCTTTACAATCAGAAAGCACTTGAGGCGCTAGTGTGCGAAGGACTAGAATATGCAGCAATTCATGGATTAGTAGGAAAATCTATTTTTCTTTGCGCGAATGCATTCAATGTTGATGTCATGCCCAATTTAATTTTTGACTAAAACAAAAAACATGCTTTATAGCTTTGTCAGCCATATAAGAATGTCTTTACTGTTGGCCTCGATGTTTAATAGAATTTAAATGTTGTTTCATGTGATCTTTGACAACTTTGAATCTTTGTGCAAAATATACAGGATACGTGGTATTGTTGACTGTGGCAAGGCACATAAGCACATTTATCAAAGAGCTATGCTTCTTGTGGAGCAAGTTAAAATAAGCAAAGGCAGCCCACTTGTTACCTGCCTCTTGGAAGGTCCTGCTGGAAGGTACAGTCTCTGAAACACATCTTTGTTAGTTTGTTGTCTTTGAAAACATTGCTGGAACCTCACTTCATATTAATTGCTTGTCACGAAGTTTCAAAAACTAAAACCTCGAGTTTCCACATGAGTTTTTGGTTTTGAAAACTGAAACCTCGAGTTTGAAACATGATATTGAAGCGAGTTTCAAAACTAAAACTTTGCTTCATCGAGTTTCATATAGGAAACTTAATATTTCAAGAAGTTTCCAACTGCGTGTATCAGAAGTTAGTTTTAGAGAAGTTTCAAAACAAAATTCAACCAATTTTCACAGGAGTTTGAAAATTCAAATAAACTTTTGGCAAGTTTCAGAACACATTTGCTAAATGTCACACAAGTTTCAAAATTTGGGCTTACTCGATGACCTCACCGGCCACGCCCGACCATTCATTCTCGAGTCTGGAGGGCCAAGCTAACTTAATTTCTAGGCCACACTGGAAGTCTCGAGATATTCATTCTCGAGTCTGGAGGACCAAGGAGTAGAGACGAATGTATGTGATGGTCGAGACGAAAGAAAGATTCTTCTTTGCTCTCTTGGATGTGTTTTCCGCATTCCAAAGAGCTAGGATATACATTGGATTTAGTCAAAAGGATGAGCATTGAGCAGTATAGTAGTACCCGGTCAGTTCAGCAGGACAGGACTGGTTCAGAGAAGGAAGCTTCTCATTCTGATCTCTGACTGCACGGCCGGCAACGGCAAGACATCAGGGATCGAGGTCCTGCCTGCTTGCCTGCTCCTTCGTCACCTTCCTCCCTATCATCAACAAACATATCAAGTAGTGGCAGACAAGAGTAGCGTGGGGAATCTTGCTCCTGCTATGCCCATGATCGAATTTGGCATGATATTAAAATTATGATATGCATGAGCATGAGCCATAGAGTCTATTATCGTTCGTACCTAGCTTTGGGCCTTTCTGCTTCACCATTCATTCAAGCAAGCGGCAGACTGGAATGTGCATAAAGCATTCACCCCCATGCTTTATTCTAGCTATTCATTTCAGATGATACCCACCAATCTGCCAAACAAATTTTGTCGGGAATGATCTCTTCTCTTCACCTCCTACTTTTAATCTGTCATTTGGTAGTGAGCAAATAATTAGACTGCTGATTCTAGCTATTAATTTGTCATTCTAGCTATTGATTTTGTTGCCTGAAAGCGCGGCTCGAAGGAGGTAAGGTGAGTAGCGATCAACTAGAGCTCAACGATCGGCTTGCGATGCATACCTACGTACGTTCAGCTCAAAATCTTTCTGATCTAGTGATGTTGATTTGTTTTTTTCCTGATCTAGTGTTGCTGATGGATTTGAATGAGACGCATGCGGAGCGATTCGTTCGTCAGAAGTCAGAAAAATTACAAAGGTTCACGCACGCATCTTATTTGTTTCCTGCTGAAGCTGTAGCAGTATTTGAGATACTTTCGACGGGTATTAATTTACTTGTGTTAATTGGACGTCCAGGCGCCAATAAATCCATCAATCGGTATCGTACAGCGTAGAGAGTTGAAGCGGAAGCTCTTCCTTTTCCTTTGAATGTTCTTTCGTAAATATGAAAAAAAAGAAGGCTAATAGTACTGTACAGTCGTCCAGAGCGAGCGATATTTTCCGGACGGCTCGCTTCTATTCACTTCACTTATTTTTACCGTCCCCACCACCCCGCTTCATTCACTTCCTCAGTCCAAGTCCAGCACTAGCGCTCTTCATCTCCCCCAAATCGCCAAATCCTCTCATCCTCAGTCCCATCTCCAAATCCCCCAGTCCAAATCAAGCACGACCGAAGGAGGTCTGCTTGTGGCGGCCTCCAGGGACTGCACAGTGGCCAAGCTCCAGAGGGAGGTTGTGGTCGTGCTCGGCCTACGGGATGCGCCCACCGAGTAGGCGCAAGCCACCAGCATCCTCAGCTTCCTGCGGGACAAGAACTTCCTGCTGCTGCTGGGCGGCGTGTGGGAGTAGTCGGCCCGGCCCAACCCATCTGTATGCCTTCGTTCGGTGCCGGCCCGGCCCACCCAAGTTGTGCCGCGGCCGCGCAGATAGATTCCCCTTGGACGATTCCTCCTAAATGAGGTGATGAACCAAATCCATCTCCCATTCTCCCCCAACCCAAAATCCTAACCCCTCCCTCCCTCGCCTTGCGCGCCGGCACCATGACCCTCCTAGCTGCCATCACCAACCCCACCCCCACCCCCGCTGCTGCTGCCCCCACCCCATCGTCCTCACCCCCGGCGTCACGCCGCCGCCTGCAACCTCCTTCGCGCTCCCCACCCAGATCCTGCCCTCCGACTGGTCCCTCTCCCCAGCCGACCCCACCCTCGCCACCGCCGCCTCCTTCCTTTCCACCTCCCTCTCCTCCTCCTCCGTCCCCTCCCTCCCTCACGCACTTCCGCACCCTCCTCGCCTCCTTCCTCACCACGCTCTCCCAATCCCTCTCCCTCCCCCCCTCCTCGAAGCCATCCGCTCCCTCGCTCCTTACCTCCCCGCCACCCTCGCCTCCCTCATCGCCTTCCTAGCCACGCGCCTCGCCGAGTACGATGTCCTCTTCGCCCTTGCCCACTCTCGCCTCCTCCCCCACCTCCCGTCTGACCTCATCTCGTCGCTTTCCCAAGCCGCCCGCCCTGACCTCGTCTGCGCCATCCTTCGCCAGGCCGCCGATCTCCGCTCCTTCGAGCTCCTCGCTGCACTCCGATGCCTCCTCTCGCCGACCTCTGATCAGGCCTACGACGCCATGGTGGATGTCAAGAACCGATGGAAGGACACCGCCGTGCTCGCCGTCAATAGGTGTGGGGAGAAGGCGCTGAGGAAGATGGTGAATCTTTGCTGCGGCGGCGGCATTGCTTCTCATGATGGGTCACGATGGGTTCACCTCCCGGAGGTGTGCTGCAGACACTGATTCGCCTCGAGGATGTGGACTTTGTGGTTCTTAGTGCGGTGTGGCCAAGCTGGATGGCAAGGAGGTGATCAGGTGATGAAGTACCTCACCAAGTGGATAGGGAAGTACCAGAGGTTCGGGAGGCGTGGGCGTGCCTAGAGGCAACAGGGTGCTGGGTTTGGAGCAGTGTGACAGTGTGCCCTCTTTTGGGGCAGTGGCCAGTGTAACATCCCAAATCTGGGTTTGTGTTTCAAATATAAGAAAATAAGCAGAAATTAAAACTTTTTTTTGCATCTTGTTGTTTTTGAACTTTTCTGTAATTCTTGTAAAGGAATTGTGGAATTCAAAAACTTAAATCTTCAATTGACTGAAGTCATGACCCCTGTTTCAACCCTTGTTGTGAGTCTTGTGTGCAACCTTTGGAAATATTTTTTCCTTGGTTCTAGGGCTGGTGTGTGACTCATCTGAAAAATTTCATAATTTTTAGAAATTATTTGATAATTTTAAGAGGCAAGTCAAACTAAGTTTGTCTTGGTCAAACCCTAGAACAAACCTTGAGAAATTTCTTGAGAAAAATGCTGTGCATAAAAATCTCTGAAAATTTTATGTAAGGTTAATCCTGGAGCGAGGAACCTCCAATCCAAATTTCAGAATTTTTGGAGTTAGTTTGCTACCTCTAAAAATTCTTCCTAGTTCAGCTTTAAATTCAAACCCTAGTCTGTTCCTGTTCCTTGGGTCCGAGTCAGACTCGAGCCCAACCCCCGTCCCGGTTCAACCCAGCCACGTGCGCTCAGGTCAGCCCGTTCAAAGCGCATAGCTTTGTGAGCCGTTAGTTTCAATCGTCTGCGCCCGCATTGCGTGGGCTGTTAAGACCTTTAGGCCTTGACATTTTCACTGTTGGATCTCGATCCAACCGTTGGAGTGGTTGGGCTGTGTTTTTCGGTCCGGCTCAACCCACTCGCTATGGGACTCGAGCCGCACCTATTTCTGTCGTTGCCTGGTGGGCCTCGCACCGCACTTGTTCTTCTCCTTCCTCGGTCGTTGGCTCGTGCGCGCGCCAGAGCGCTATGGCGTGGGTGGAGTGGAGCGTAGTGCCTTGTCCACTCCATGGAGTCCTGCAATGACTCTTAGCATTTAATGCTCGTCAGTAACCGCCCCCAAAGTCTCCTTCTTACCTGCTCCCGTCGCTCAGCTTGCCCATGGCAGAGCCGTGGACCAAGCTTATCCTTGAGCCTTGCCTCCGCTCCCTTCCTTGCTCCTCCGGCTATTTAAGGCCCCCAAGCTCCTCCTCTTTCTCTTTTCCAGCTCCCTGTAGCTTTGCCTAGCTCCTCTCGGCTTGTTTGAGCTCAAACACCAAAGAACCCCTAATCCGCCATTGTCGGCCCGAGAGAGCTCTTGTCGTCACAGCGCTCCAGTGGTTCTTCTTCAAATCTTTCCGTGTCCTTTTGCGCCCTTTGTCATCTTAAGCTTTTCCCCTAACTCAATTTTAGTGGGCATTCTCAGGGGTTGCCGAATTTGAGTTTTGTTCGCTGTCGGCCGAAGTTAACCTCCTTCGTCCCCAACTCCGGTAAGGTGCTTCCTTTTTCCAATTAAATGCTCATGGTCCATCTATGAGTCATTATGAAGCTAACCCTACCACGCGGACTGGTTTGTTTTGCTCAAACCAGCTTCACCGCGTTATCTTCCTCAAGTCTTTGCTCTTAAATCATGGAGTCTGCTCCGCCACCTCTGTTCCTTTCCAGCGTTAAGGTAGCTCCTTGGTAGCCCCTAGTAGCTTGGGCACTCGCTTACTTGGACTGTTGCGGAGCTATGTGTGCTGTTATCTTTTGGCTGTACTTGGCACCAACGCTCATCTCCGGCTCGCCGTCGTCCTAGGCCAGCGCCGCCGCAGTGAGTGGTCCCTGTGTGTGCGCAAGGCTATTGTGCACCTAGTGGTGCCCTTGGTTTGCGCTGGCGAGGTCCTTATCGCCGGTGATGAGCACTGGACTGCCCTCGGCTCCGTTGTCAGACGGGGTCATCACAGTCGTTGTCAATTAGGACATAGATATGGTCATTAACTCACTAATCATTGCTAATCATTGGTTAAAGCACTTAATGGCTGTCCTAATGGCTCGGTCTTGATCGCCGATGGTGGGGCAGCGCGACTTAAAGCTGTCATTTTGTAATGCGTGTGCAGCGCCGAGATCGTTTTGGATCGTCAGATCTTAAACCAACGGTCCAGATCATCTGGGACTTTCGGACCCCAGTACCTCCTTGTCAACTGTGGGCCGTCCGTTTTGAGATCTGTGGCTCAGATCTCGTTGAACGTTCGGGCCATCCGAACTCAACTTGCGCTCTGAGCCGTTCATTTTCAGATCAGCGGCTCAGATCTCTTGGAACTTTTGGACCGGCCGAAAGCTCTCTCGCTGTGGACCGTTAGATTCTAATCCAACAGTTGGCTCAGTTGGGCTGTGCGCGTCCGATCGTCCAAGCACGCTTGGGCCGTTGGATTCAATCTCGACGGCCCACGTTTTCCGCTTTGAATTGGTTTAAAGAAAAATCCCGATAGCTTTATTTGTTAACTGAAAAAGGTATTAAACTTCAAAATTGCATAACTAATTCGTTTTAGCTCCTTTTCGGTTGATTCAAATTTTGTTATCTCTGGTTTTAATTAAGCTTTAATCTAAAAATGGTTGGAAGCTTGGTTCGGCTCCAGAAAAAAATGTTGGTAAATTTATTTAGGTTTAGGCTTTATTTGTTGCTCTAAAATTGCATTTAATTTAAAAATTGCATAAGTATTTATCTGTAGATCCTTTTTGAGTGAAACCAATTTTGTTGGGTTCCTCTGTTAGTGGGCTTAATTGTAGAATAGGTTTTAGGCATGCCACTGTTTCTAAAGTTTATGTGGTTGTAATTTTCTTGTGCTTTGTTTCATGTCTTTGAAAAATAATAGAAAATGCATCCTAACTCTAAATGAGGTGAATCAAATTGTATTATTCATCTCATATGGTGCTTTGTTTACCATAAAAATTTCAGGTGCAACACCTCTTTGGAAAATTGTGCTAAAGAATTAATTTACATAAAAGCGATGTAGATGTGAATTTTTTCAAGATTTTTTCAAATTGGCTGAAATTGTTTTGGCCATAACTTTAGCATTGAGCATCCAAATCAATTGGTTCTTGTTGCTAAATTCCTTAAAAATCATGCTTTTGCTGTTGTGTAAATTTCATAGATTTTGGTTGAAGTTGGTTTTTGAGCCCTTTTGTTGTTCTTCGTTCTTATCGGTTCTTTTCGTTTCTTTCGTTAGGTTTCGACGAGTTCGTTGAGTTCGAAAGTGATCGTCTGTAGCAAGAAAGCTACCACCAAGGCAAGCAGTTTGATCATATTAATCCCATTACTTTCAAAGGCTAAATATCTTGTTTGCAAAGTGTATGTATGCATTGCTCTATTTTGTTGTTAAATTATCAATCGATTAGCTGATCCTCTAGATGCGAACTTTTTTTTTATTAATTAATCTTTTTTTGAATTTTATTTTAAAGTTAACCCTCGGCGCACTTTATTTCCAATTCGACCCTTTTGGTCACGTCACGGGTGGTGGCGTGACAAAACAACTTCTTATCACGCATCAGATAAGTCTCCAAAATAGCACTTTTTATCGCGCCACTGGCTGTGGCGTGACCAAATAATACTGTCACGCCACTTCCAGTGGCGTGACAAGAGTTTGACAAGAAATGGGCTGACGTGACAGTGTTGTTTTATCACGCCACGGGTGGTGGTGTGACCAAAGGGGTCAGAATTGGAAATAAAGTGCGCCAGAGGTTAACTTTAAAATAAAATTTTAAAAAGGGTTAAATAATAAAAAAAGTTCGATAGATGCATATCCATAGGTAAATGTTCTTCTTCTTCTACTGAGTCTAGGATTATCTTGCTGTGATTTAGGGCTCGTTGGATGAGCTCTTGTCACTTAGTAATTTACGATTTGATATTGCTTAGAAGTGCTTAGCTAATCGGTAGAATTGGGCGGTTATCGACTTAGTCGATAACTTTGATCACACAAAAACTATTATTCCATTATGTCCAGCACTTTGTGCTTTATTACTTTGTAAAGTATAAAACTGAAAATAAACTGTTTGGACTTGGGCACAATGGCTAATGGTGTGATCTTTTGTGGTGTGTTGGAATGGTGCCTAAGTCAACAAGGACCGAACATCTTGTTACACTAAACCGAGCATTCTTGCGTGCTAACCACACGAGGGTATTGGGAACCTCTCTTGGCTAAGTACTTGGGGCGGTATTAATTAATGAGTCGCTGGTGGTAAGAAAAATGTTTGTGTGGGATGAGAGGGATGGGTTCCTTTCTAGGTTCTCCATACCCAGGAGCACCCGTAGTTGCTTCGGTTGGGCCGGTGTCTCCGACTCAACGTGTGGGTTCTTAGTGGGAGCCCTTGGGTGGACGGTTCACTAAGGCTAACCCCCATACGTGCGACTCTTAATTAGTACAATCTATTGGAAAGCGTCTCGTAGGACTTAGCCGTGCCGGCATACCAAAGGAAGTATGCTAAATCATGTGGCAAAAAGGCGGTCTGACGTGTGAGTACATTGGTACACCCCTGAAGGGTTTTAAATCTATTTGAATAGCCTCGTCCTAGGTCATGGACATGCTTGGGGAGGTCTTTCAAGAGTTAGATTATAACCTTTAATTAAAACTTGTTGGGTTGGTACGAATGGGGAATTCGTGCTATTGTTGTGGTGGCTATTGGGTTAGTCACTTCCAGGTTGTCTTCTTGTTATTATTTATTATCTCGCTGTTATTTGAACAATAAAAAACTGATTGTCAAATTGCTTTAAATCTATTACATTATTGCAAATGAAACTTGCTTTATGCTGAAAATAAACCTAGAGCCATCTCCTTTGATTAAGCTTGCATGTAGCTATGTATAGGCTGTTACTTGTAAGTCTTACGAGTACATTTTTGTACTCATTTTCATTGCTTAATTGTTGCAGAGGAGGTTGATCCCCAAGGGATCGACTATCGTAAGACAGACTTCTACTTTGACGACTAGCTGGCGGCCCGGTCAGTTGCCTTGTGGTGTAATGGCAAACCGTGGCTTTTGTTTATCGCCATCTTATAGCTTTTGCTTCCGCTGTTTATTTAACTCTTTAGCTTATTATTTGGCCGGTCGGCCCCTTTTGTAATAACTCTATTATGTATGTCTTTTGCTTGTATAGTTCGTGCTTTGGTTCTGTGCTTGTATGGAATTGATGCATGATTTTGTAAAAGGGTGTGTGTACAGCAATTCTAGGAGGTACACATTTTCCCGAAGCGCGGGATATTTTGTTTGTGATGCTAGGGTCAAGTGGATGACTAAGCATTATAAGCTAAATACCTCGGGGTTTCTGACCAAGGTATTGGGATTGGTGCTAGATGAGCATTTCTCCCACCATGTGTTGAATGCGGAGGTGCGGAGGACTTGAGGGCTGCGGAGATCATGGTGAGAGAGCTTGCTGCAGGCCGTGTCTTCGGGCTATCATCGACTTGTCTGCGCCGCTTGCATCAAGATGTGTGAGATTCATATGCACTCTGAAATTTGTTTAGTTTTGGTAGTTGTGATGCTCGGTCCGAAAATTTTGATATTTGCATTGCGTTGACGTGTTATGCACTCTAGTATCGAATATTATAAGTACAACGGTACATGCTTTGATTGGAACCTGACATGTCTTCAGAGTGATATTGCTAGCCAATTGTTGCCATATGGCTAAATTGTAGTTGCTTTTGTTCGCATTCTCTATGATGTATCTCTATCAGTTAAACTAATGTGTAAAAGCAACATTTACATATCCAAATCTGTTAGATTGGCAATCATGCTATCAAAGTATTGCTAAATTGCAGTTGCTTTAATTGGTATTTTGTATGATGTGCTACTGCTTGTTAAATTCAGTCTTCACTCTTTAGACTTTGAGCAGTGATTAACGTTTAAAAAAAACTGAGGCGCTCCACACGTGCCCAATACCTAAGTGCATTAGTAGGTCGGATCTTGTAACAGCCTCATTTTAATAAATAATGATATTATGCATTTCATAAGCATGCATGACATTTCTTTTAAAAACCTTTTCGGTTAAAGAATTTAAAGTAAGTATTTTAAACCATGATTAGCGAGTTTTCAAAATATATTTGGGATCTATATCATCCCAGTAGATTCTCTAAAATTTTTCATATTTTTATAAATTTATTTGCTATTTTTAACTCCCGAGTCAAACTAGAATGATTTGAATTTAGTTTTGGTCAACCAAGTAGACCCAGCCTGAGCCACTGGACACTGTAGCGATTCGACCCATCTTGGCTAGACCCAACCACGAACGTTTCAGACCGACCCGAGACACGTTCGTTTGGCTCAGCCAAACCTTAGTTGCACGCGGGCCGTCCAATTTGAATCGGATTGTCCAGATCCGTTGAGACGTTCAGACCACCCAAACACCCCACGCAATCTGAACTGTCCCTTTTAATCGAACCGCGCCTTTTCCTTTTGGTTGAACCTCGCATGCAAGCCGTTGGATCTTGATCCAACCGTCCGCATGATTTGGGACATTCGGACCACTCGAACGTCCCAGCAATCTGGACCGTTCCTTTTAAATCGGACAGCGCCATTTTTCTTTTGTCCATAACTTAGCACGCCTTGTCTTTGGGCCGTCCGATTCTGATCAGGCCGTCAACATGGAGCGGTGACGTTCGGACCTCCCAAACATTCTTTTCAATCCAGGTCTTTGAATCCAGATCGGACTGTCAGTTTGAGTTGTGACATTCAGACCACCCGAACATCCCACTCAATCTGAGCCATTCGTTTGCGATCGGACGGTTAGCATTCGTTTGAGTTCATTGTTTTGCTTTGCCGCTGAGACTGACAGCCCTGGCCCACTTGTCAGTGTCTCTCCTTCGCCTTCTTTGCGCCTCTGAGCCAGTTTCGAGCACAACACGTGTGAGGTGGCTTCGTGCCCGTGTTTTTCGGTGCATGCAATCACCACTTGGCTTCGCCATGGCTGACATTGTTGCCACGACCCCTTTTTGTGTCAGAATCAGCCGGGGAAGACCTTAAAGACCTCTGTGCCATCTTTCGACCAAATCAAGGCGGCCATTGTTCTTCTTCCTCACCGAAGTGTATCTTCTCATTTCTGTGCCATTCCTTTTTCCTTCACCATACTTTGATCCTTGTGCTAACATGAGATCTTGGTATTACTTGTAACAGCCTCAGCCCTAATATACAGTAATAAAGTATTGTTCATGTCATTACTGTTCATTCTGGCAAGTTAGGCAACTTGTTACAACTTAATTTCCCAAATTTCTATTATAGATTCCAACTAGATCAAAATCTCAAAAGGAAATACCATCCAATGTTGGTATTATGACTGGGAAATATTTTAATTGAAAATCAGATAAATTATTATGGCCAAAAATAATTTTTGTTGAATTTTCAGAAATTATTTTGATTTTTAGAAAAATAATTGTCTTTAAATGAAACCTAGTTGATTTAAATGAATTATTTATGTAATTATAAAGAAGAAACAGTGATTTTAAAATTTATTTGGGGAATATATCTTCCCAGCAGTGATTCTGCAAAATTTCAAGATTTTACAAATTTATTTGCTATATTTAAAAGCCCAGTCAAACATTTTGGCAATTTAAACAGTCCTGGTCAAATTTTCCGACCCAAACCCTCTCGGGCACTGTAGCGACCGGACCAGAGTTCGAACCATGCGGCTGAGCCCAACCAAGTGCACCAGGTCCGGCTCGGGCCGTCCCACTCGCACGCGTCCAACCCTAGCCCAATCCTCGCCATTCATTTCCGCGTGGGTGGTCCTGATCGTAGGTGACGTTCGGACCAACTTTAACACCCACGTGACTTCAACCGTTGGATCCGTAGCGTGCGGCCCAGATCATTGCGACGTTCGGACCACTTCGGGCTGCTCGCGATCCGCCGTTCACGAAGATCGTGTGGCCCACGTTCACCCATACCGGTTCAACGTGTTTTAACACCCCGCATCACAGCCGCACGTGTGGGATCGAACGGTGGCTGTGCGTGGAGCTCCTCCGCGTGCGCTGCATGACGGGAGATCCTCTGGGGCCCAGCTGTCAGCGAGGTTTTTAGCGCTGCTGCGTGCGCTGCGTGCGGTGCGCATGCATGGCGCGTTTGCCCTGGGGCCCGCGCGTCAGGGAAGAGTTTTGGCGCTGCTGTGCGTGTTGCATGGTTTGGGTAGCTCCGGGACCCATGCGGCAGTGACTCAATTTTTGATTGCTCTCTGGTGTTCAACCGAAGGCCATGTTGCAGCCGAAATGATGGTGATGCACAGTATTTTGAGGATATTTATCCCTTCATATCTATCCATTAGTGCCACCTCATGATCTCTAGACCATTCTCGGTTGCTCCATAACCTCTATACACTATATAAACCTTAGTCTTGGGACTTCTGACATTGTTGACCAAGGGAGAAGCTCATTATCTTTATCTCCTTCGCAGTGAAGTTCCTTGTTCTTCCACCTTTGTTCAACTACAAGCATACCTACATCTTATACTAAGGTGGTTTTGGGTATTTTCTTGTAGGTTGAGCTTAGGACTCCTGCTCCCTGTCAACTTGAGCTGTGAAGCTTCATTTTGGAAAACCTCACTTGGGTGAGTTAGGTTCCATCTTTTCCTTAGCAAGAATTTACCTAATGATCTTTAGAGTTAAGTTCTATCATTTTCTTTTGGTCCGCACAAGGGAAAGGTTACTAGATCTTTTCTTGTTTGACCAAGAGCTTGACTCTGTCTTCTCTAACCCTAGCTGGTGAGTTAGTTTTCCCTTCTGTTAGCTTAAGTTCTTTTAGGACATCCCTCACTCACATACACTACTCACTTACTCATGTGATGATTCCTGTTCCTTTAAGCTGAAAAGTTATTTTTATAACTTCTCGGTCTTTCATATCGTTTTCAAGAACTTTAGATTTCTCATACCAAGATATTAGTTTGTTAATTTGTTTAGGTCCTAAGAGAAACCCTAAGCTGTTAACCATGCTCTTCCTTCAAAAGTCATGGTCACTATTTCTTTAGTATTTCAAATTTTTCCTCTCTGTTAGTTTTGTTTGCTAAAACCCACAACTTGGTAATCTATCTTCTTTTTCTTTACACCGGCAATTAAAGATTAGTAATCATGTTTATGGTATTAAATACTTCCTAGATAGTCATAACTTCACCATAAGTACTTAACGGTGTAGCTCTCTATGCCAACTAAAACCGGTTAATGAAGTATTCTTTGTTTTTAGGTGTTGGTCACACCGACAATAGAAAGGTTTCTATTTCCTCCTTTCGTTTGGCCGGTTAGGTTTAGTGATTATAAGCTGTAGTAATTATGACTTCCCAATCAGCCTTAACTCCACTTTACAGTTCTAGTTTTTGTAGCTTTACTAGCCAGCCGAAATAGTAAAGTAGCTTCTTGCCATTTCTGTGTTGGTCTAACCGACCACACAGACAACAAAGTCTTAAATCTCAAATTAACATTAATAAGTAGTAAATGACTAGTTAGCTCACAACAATAATTTAATACACTTAGCTATCCTGTAGCATTTTATTTATATAGAGTTGAGCTAAGTAACTAATTATTTGTTGTCGTTACGCTCAAAGATATAAAATCATTATCGTAGCTACTTTCTAATTATAAAAATCAGGTAACAACTGTCGTTAGATGATATATATGGGTTATGACCCTTAATAAATTAGACATAGCTTGAGCATACTATTACCCTGCATTATCATTTTGATCATACATTCTTTTATGCATCTTGTTCTTTGCTTTTCTGTATTTATTGGATTTTATTCTCTTTTAGATATTGGTTCTTACGAAATTGTTGAGCCTTTTATTGAATCCCAAGAACTCGAGCAAGAGGTTATATACTACTATCAAGGCAAGCTTCTCTCTCGCACCATGTTGAACCTAATCTTTTGAAGCAGAGAATTCTAAAATACAAAGTGACACTTTGTACATGCAAATTTCTAAAATCTATTTATGCCCTGTTTCTAGCTAGTTATATCCTGAACTTGTGGCTTATCCTTAATTCAACCATACACTCAACCTAAGGTAGTTTGTGATGTTATTATATTTAGTTTTGACTTTTGCTTAGCCATGCAGTCCATAGAACGGTAGTGTTTGACAAGATTATCTTGTCAAACCTGGGAACAACAAATACTTTGTTTTATCTTTGATCCTTGTTCAGTTTATTTGATTTGGAAATGCTTCTAAATCCTGTTGCAATTAATTCAAATCTGGACAAGTGGATGCTAGTGATGGTGCCTTTGTGCACGAGATTTGGGAAATGTGGATGTCTTGTGCAGGTTGATTAAGGGTGAACTCGACTATTTAATTCAAGTCCCAACGTACTTCCACACGCAGTGTATGGGCGCTGTTTGGTTAAGTAAAGGGTTAATATTATTGAGTTGGATACAGGAGAGTAAGGACATGTGTATTGATTTCATATGGCATAGATGCTTAAGTCTTCGGGCCGTGTCGTATGCCATGTGGAACTTATATCGATATCAGATGTTCTTAGAAGGGTAAGGGCGTAGATGTGTTACATCGCATGTACGTTCCTTCAGGCCCCGATCATGTGTAAAATGTGTGGCTAACACGAGTTTGCATTTAATTGACTGGGTCGGCATTCCCGGTACAACATGTGAGCCCCGGTTGAATGTATGCTATCAGTCTGGTTTAAGCGGGATTAATCTCACATGGGTCATCCAACTCAATAGTATTAACTTGTTGAAAAATACCAAATCTTAGTTTATCGTACCGCACACCAAAGGCAAGTGTGTTATTATTAGGAGGCTTACGGGCTAACTAAGTCATGTGGGTAAAGATGTACACCCTTGCAAGGATTTAAAACTATTCGAATAGCCGTGTCCACGGTTACGGACGAAAACTTGAATTAATGTCACCTGTATAGATTTTACTCTAAGTTTGGTTTGGGAATTATTTCGGCATGATGGTTGTCATGCACATTTAATTGTGAGCTGTCATTTACTTTTGTTACTGTTTATGCTTACAATTACACTTATTCACTGTTTTAGTCCAAATCAATTTATTCAAACTGCTTGATCAAAACATAGCAATTGTAGGGTAAGATGTCTCGCTTTATGCAAAATTGAACCAATTAAGCCTACTGTTGATAACCTTATGCATATAAAATTCTATTCCTTTGTATAGGTTCTAACAAACACTTTCTTTTATTAGTTTGTGTAAGTCTTGCTGAGTACCTTTTGTACTCAGGGTTTTATGACCTCTTGTTGCAGGAGAAGATGGATATCTTTATGAGATGCCCGTTAGCGCCGATCTGGGTGACGCTAACGAGTGATGCTAGTTCTTTTCTCCACGCAATAGCCTGCGGGATGATGGGGCCATTGGTGGTTTTGCTTTTATTCTTTTGCTTCCGCTGTTGCTCTTTTTGTTAATGACCCAAGGTCATCTGTTCATATTTCGGTTACTGTAGCAACCTGGTACTGTAGCAACCGAAATTGGAGATGTAATATGATGTATGATTATGTGAATGTATGACTTGTATGTGATTGATGCAATGTTGATTAAGGATATATGCGCAATAGTCACTAATCCTGGGAACTATTGCATGGCATATATCCGGGAACCTAAATGTTGGATTGTTACTTATTATGATTATGCTTCTAGTATGATTTTTATTAAGGACATTACACTGTTCCTTAATTAAGAATTATGCTACCAGTGTAATTTATAATTTGGCACATTCCAATATTTGAGGGTCTCACATTACTTGTAGCATCGGGAATTCGAGGTTGTCTTTGGTTGTCCAGAGCGCGCCCAGAACACCGCCGTTGTGGATTTCATCGTTCCGGTGAGCTCTTCGTTTTCCTTGCGCGTCATATCTTGTCTTAAGATATTGTGAGCAAAACATCTCCATCAATTTATCTTTTGATTCATAGGTTTATCGAGAATTTGGATTTTTCCCTATTTCCGGTCAACCTCGGTTCTTTCATCCTCATTTCTAAATTGGTAAGCCCTTGTTCAATTCTTTCGTTTCAGAGCATCTAGGAATTCTACTTAAGTTATCCTGTGTCGGGACCCTAGGTACTACTACCTCGGGACCCTTTGTGTACCCTGAGCTAGTCCCATGATCAGTAGCTAGCTCGCACAGTTTTCAACATAGATGTAATCACAACCAAAAGACAAGCTTAAGACAAAGCAGACAAATTAACTTAATATTTGTTTGAACCTTACGGTCAAGGTTGTTACAAGGGATGCCACCACGGGCTTACAAAGGACAACAAGAGCACTAGCAGTGGAGCGACCAAAAACGCACAGAGTCATCCGACAAGCCCACAGGCTATCGAGTGGAGGACGTCCCCTAGAGGTCTTGGTCTTCAAAGAACTCCCCTTCAAAGAGATCAGGGTTCTCGGGTTCTCCTTCCTCTGCTAATTAGAAACAGAGGGCACAAAAGCCGTGAGTACGTTGAATATACTCAGCAAGTCGCAGGGAACAAGTATGCAAATAATATTCATGCAAGGCTTGGCAAGGAATAGTTGTAAGGTTAGTGTGCAAAAAGCAATATTGACAGTGAATATCAAAAGTAGATTGCAAAGCTTTGAGTTAAAAGAGTAATACATAAGTAACATTTATTTTTGAAGGAGGTCGTGAGCACCAACTCACTCCCAAGACCACTCGTGGAAGGCCTGATCGCACTCATGACCAGGACCACTCCCACGACCACTTTGGAGCACTAACTCCAGAGTGCCACGACCACTCTAGAGCTCCCACGACCACCCCAGAGCACCAACCCTAGAGCGCCCAGGACCACTCTAGAGCACCAACGACCAGTTTTGAGAAAAGTCTACCCCTTGCGTGGTTTCACCAGGCATTGTCCATAACCGACACGGCTATTCGAATAGATTTTACACTCTGCAGAGGTTGTACAACTTTACCCACAATTCACGACCTCTCTAGTTGGTTGGGTTCCCGTCGGAACCCCTGTTCACTTCCAAAGGTGAGCAGTCTAGAGAGCGTGACAAGCCCTTTACAAAGCTCTTATTTGGATTGATTCTGCCCGCTAAGGTTTCACCATCCCAGTGGCCCCCTCTTGCGCCAAGTGTGAATAAGCACACACTTCCACCACAATAGAACCAAACCATCTCTTTGCTAATTAGTTGGCCCAGACCACCCCATAAATGATCTTGTGGTTGCACGGAAGACCCGGATCAAAGGAACACAAAGTTAAGTCCTTAGACCACTCAGGCGAGACAACCTCATCCCAATGTGCATATAGCACCCCCTTTACTGCACGATCACTCGTCCGAGTGCGAAAGCATTTTGGGTTCAACCCGGCCAAAAGACCACCCTGGTCTTAGCACAACAAGTTTTAACAACAATGGCATCACACCACAAATGACACAAAAGTGGTATCCCACCACAGTTGCACAACAGTGGCATCGCACCACCAATTCCATAGCTCAATTAGTCAAGTTTAAAAACAATGAAACATGATTCATGAGACCAGCGCAACTAAAGTAGGACTAAGCATAACTATGTTCCTAGGTTGGTAATACCAATACAAGACCAACTAAGAATACCCTTACTATGGTGTCCAAGGGGAACATGTCAACATGTCAAGCACAATTATTCAAGGAGGCATACTGTCAAATAGGGATTTAACTACTACCCAAACCGTTTTTATACAAGTAGCCATGCATGTTGATAAAAGAACAATATACTTTTGCAAATTGGGTTCAATATGATCAAAGGACTGCGACTTACCTTCGTTGAAGAGCTGAGCTTCGGTGGAGGTCGATGGATCCAAGTACTCTTCCACGAAGTCGGAATATACACAATCGCAAAGAACCAAATAAACAAAACTACTATAAGCAAAGAACTAAAAAGAACTAAGCCAAAACCAGAAAACAAGAGGTCCCAACAAGAGGGAGGACCAAACAAGGCAAAAAGGTGGTCTCTGCAAAAAGACCAGGGGGTGGTCTTTGCAAAAAGACCAAGAGGTGGTCATGACCGCGAGGAGGTCATGGCCAGGAGGGTGGTCTGACGGGGAGGGAGGTCTTGACCCAAAAGAGGTCTAGGTAAAAGAGATCCCAACGAACCAGAAACCGAAACGAGGAAACTCACCAGAACAAGGACACCGTCAAAATTAAGGAACAATACATCGTTCTACTCGATAAAGGCTCTTAATCTGGTAAGGCGACTCAATACACAGAATGAGTCTTAGCGAACTTAAGCTATATGGTTTGGTTGACAAAACGATCTTCGGTACATCTTGTTTGTTGTCCTTGGATGGTGCAGACGATGATACTTCCTTGATGGCTTCAAGTCTTGGGGTCTTCAACGCAATGGTAAAACGTGCTGACCAACTATAGAAAGTTGCAAGGAGAAGAGGTACCATTGACATTATAAAATGGTGAAGCGAGATTTAGGTAAGAAAGAATACCATTAAGGGGGGTAAGAATAGAAAGATGACCAAGATGAGGAGAGAACAATTTGTTTTTCTTGTCTTAAAATAAGTTTTGAAATTTTCAACTAACGGCCATTCTAACTAGGTCACGACCTATAGTCGATATGGCTCTGATACCACTTTGTAAGACCCGGGATTAACACTCCCGAATCCTCTATGCATTTCTGAACTAGTCCCATGATCAGTAGCTAGTTCACACAGTAAACAAATATGGTAACAAAATCATATCAGAACTTTATTAATAAATAACAACAGAGTTGATTACAAAGGAGGCTTACAGGCCAACAATAACATAAACACAGCGGAAGACGAAGAAGTAGTAGGGTCCTGTTAATCTGCCACAGGCAATCAACTGGGGAAGCGGCCTAGTCGTCGAGATCCACACCGGTAGCAAAGTCCTTCTCCTCTGAAATTATTTGCATTAAGCAAGAATGAGCACAACTACCGTGCTCGCAAGTTACACCCGTCAAATAACAGAATGACATGCATATATGGATATCTCAAAGGAAAGCTTAATATGGTTGAATTTGCATAAAGCAGCATTTTCTTTAAATACTTGTACTAAGTTTTCCAAAGCAGTTATTCTATAACTAAAATTCATTTTCTAAATCAATTTTATAGTCAGATAACATTCACACATGAATGGTGAAGGATACCCTCCTATCACATGGCTTCCCACCCAATTCCCATTTGGATAAACCATTTGACAAAGTCTTTTTGAAATCAAAATCCAAGTCTAACTTTGAGTGGCTTTGCTATCATGTCCATGACCGCGGACGCGGCTATTCGAATAGTTTTACACTCTGCAGAGGTTGTACAGCTTTACCCACACGACACGAGTTTCTCTAGTTTGTTTGGCATCCGGGGTGCCACCACTCACTGCCGAAGGTAAGCGGTCTAGAGTTCGTGACAAGGCCTTTACAATGCATCATTCCACCGCAGTCCACCCCCGTTAAGGTTTCGCATCCCTCCTTGGATAGAAATCCGCAGAGTTTGTAGGGGCCCCCTCTTACGCCAGTGGGACTAACGAGGTCATAATACGACCAGCCATCCGAGATGGACCCACGCGGGATCGACCGCGATGGCACTTTGCAAATTAGTCAGCCAGGTCCTGCCCATACAAGACATGTGGTAGTACGATGTGGCTTAGCAAAGGAACGCTCAGAGGCCGGTCCTTAACTGACTTGGGCGACTTTCCGTAATAACCCCTGGACTTCAACCCATACCCGGATTGAGCCCGTGCATAAACTTGCACCATCCAAGCAACCATTTCGCCCAAGTACAAACCATCACTTTATTTCATTTTTTTTTCAATGTCATTTATAAACTTCCATAACACACCAATGCCATGGATACAATTTAAACAATATTTGATTTTTGGCTGAAATTCCCCAAATCAACATTTTTGGTCTAAGCATGTCTATGCAACATTTTTAAATGATCCTAGTTCATACTATTGTATCAACTAGGTTTTATCTAGGGTGACAAGGGGTGAGGGATTCAATGTCAAGGTATTGTCAGGTACGAGACCGGTAAGTGAACCATCCGTACTGTGATCATCCAATCTCCAGCAATTGTAAAATCCTATACTCCAATATCAGTTAGTCCAATTTACACCATATACATCTATTTCTATAATCCAACTTCAATTGATCCAACATCTAACTATACTCTAATTCTATAATTCGATATCCATCAATCCATTATTTCTAAATAAACTACTTCTACTAATTCAACATCAATCCAATGACTATGTACTCCTATAATCAAATTATCGATAATCCGATATCCAATAACAATCTATTTCTATAATCTATTCTTCGATAATCCATTATCAACAATTATCTACTCATAGAATCTAATCAAGTTTTATTTCTATAATCCCACCAAGATTTAATCCTATAATCCAACATCCAAGCAAATCAATATTCTACAATGACTACTTCTATAATTCAATCTTAAAAGTCCAATATCAATAATTAACTATCTCTACAATTCAATATCCATCGCTCACTTATTTCTTCATCCGTTAATAATGCATTCCTATGATTCAATCTCCAACAATTATTCTACCCTATAATCCAACAATCAACAATTGTATAATCAATATCTAAGCATCATGTATTCATATAATCTAATACCCAATAATCACGTGATTCTATAATTCAATATCCATCCATAATGTATATCTACAATCTCATGTCCATCAATTGTGTAATCCTATACTTCCATCTCCAACATTCTGATGCCCAAAAATATATTTCTATAATTTAATCTCAACAACAAATCAATTTCTTTAATCTCATATCCAATGATCATGTTATCTTATAATCCAATATTTTCACTTTCTACCTCCAGTATACATATCACATTCGGAATGGTTCTCCATATGGTCTATACCAATAGTAAATGGCTATACACAGGAGTTGGGAGTAACTATAAAGCTTGAAGCAGGTATTTAAATTACTTGAATATAAATACGCATGCAATAATAATTTAAAACAGAATTTAAATAATTTAAAATAATGGGTGCAATATGGTCAAGAATGTAACTTGCCTCGCTTGATTAGGTGATGTTGTTTTCCTTAACAGGTCACCTAGTACTCACAAACACTCTCTCCAGGTTATCACAACCACGATGATCATACAGTCAAAATCAATCCTCTTATATGCTCTTCAAACGTCGTCGAAATCTGACTCTCCGAAGTCGTCGAAATCTATACGCGAAAACGATCCAAATTCAAATAACAAATCAAAAAGGCAATTCAAATTAACTCAAAACTAAATAATTCTATTTTATTTAGCTAGATAATAATTTTATAAAATTTTAGAAATTTGAATCACTCAAATTGGAGTTGGGATTCAAAAGATATGAATTTTACAAATTTAAATCCTAAATTTGTAGTTTAAATCGTCTCAAATTCAAACAGACAGTTTAAACTTACTCAAAATCAAATAATTATATTTTATTTATCTAGATATTAATTTTCTAAGATGTTAGCAATTTGAAACACCCAATTTGGAGTTGGGATGAAAAAGATATGAATTTTACAAGTTTTAAACTTAAATCTGCAATTTAAACAATTTCCTGATTTATTTTTCTAAAGGAAAAACTAATTATTGCGCAAGGATGATGTCAGCCCTGATATTTTCAGGATTAAAGGATAAAAAAATCATTTCTGACGTATGGGCCCCACGTGTCATAGACACGGTTTATATGGACCATGTCCATGGGGTTTTGGGGGGTTTGATGTGGCGCGGGTCTGATGCCACGTCAGCAGGGTTGGTGACGTGGCGCCCATGTGGCGCGAGGTGGCACCACGGTGGCGCGCACGTGGCCGGCCATGTCACCTTGTCACCGTGGCGGCTCAAAGCGCATGGCGCTATGAACAGCGGTTCGACGAGGTCCCATGCGGGCACGAGGAGGAAGAGGAGGTGAGGCGAGTGCGAAGAGCTCGCCCACTCGCCGAGAGGAGCATGAGGATGGCCGGCGGCGAAGAGAAGGCGGCGGCGCGGGTGGGCGGTGGCGACAAGCTCGGTGATCCACGGGCGAAGGTGCAAGACGGGCGCGCCACGACGAGGCGATGCCGAGTGTGGCGGTGGCGAGGCCGATGCGTCGCCGGAGACGGCGCTAGGGGCGACGGAGTCACACGGTGGCCGGTGGCGAAATCCTTTGATTCCGGCGAGAAGAGAGTGGGGAAGAAGAAGTGGTTTGAGGGGTTTGAGTGAGATGGAGGAGGCGCACCCGGTGCTCTATTTATAGAGGCCGGGGGAGGGAGAGAGGTGGAGATCGTGCGCGGCGTTGTGGCGGCGGCGGCGGTTGGGCGCATGGGCGAGCCGGCCACGAAGAGAGGAGAAAGTGGGTGGGTGGAGGCGGTTGGGGCTCCGGGTCATGCACGTGCGGTCGCGAAGATCGGGAGCGGCAGGCGCAGGCGGTTGCGGAGCTTGGCCCGGTCAACAATGGAGGCCGACTCGGTGCGGTTCCATGGGGAAGAAAGGGCGGTTGGGGAAGATGACCCCGGGCGGGCCCACCTGGCAGCGGAAGGGAGTGAGGGAGGGCGCGGCTGGTGCTTCGCAGCCGTCGGATTAAAATTCGATGGTTGCGATGGAAGGCGGCGGCGCGTGAGTCGTGATGGGAGGCCGGGTGGGTTGGGCCGAGTGGCTGCGCGGGCCAAGCGGGCCGGAGGGGAGGGGAATAGAGAAGTGGGCCGGGAGATTTAGGCCCAAAGGGGTTTAGGGATTTTAAATGATTTAACTTTTTAATTAAATCTGATAATTCATTTTGGTTTTAAAATACAGCAAAATAAATCCAAAAATTATGGAAAAATTCACATAAATTTCTAGAGTTATTTTGAACTTAAATAAAATGGTTTCAACTTAAATTTGGCTTTTAATTTTGCAAATAAATTTATTTAGCTTTAAAATATTTAGGAAAAGCTTTTAAAATATTCCGTAAAATTCTATAAATTAATTAAATGTTCATTTTTGAGTTTAAGTCAAATAAGACTTCAATAACTTTAATTAAATTTTGTTTTTAGCTTTTAAAATTTCAAAAATTCAAATAAAGCAATCAAACTCTTTCAAATTTCAGAAAATCTAATAAAATAATAATTTTATTAATTTTAATTTGGTAACAGAACTTTGGGATGTTACAGTCGCGAGAGAACTCCAATCAGAGGCTGAAGATGATGCGAACTCCAGCAGCTCCTCGACGGCGAGGAGGTGGAAGGCCACCCAGGCTCCAACGGGCTTCTTGGACGGCGAAGCTATTGAAGAACACGGACTCTAATCGCTCAGGCGATCTTGAAGCACGGAGAAAAACGAGCTAGAGGAAGAGAGAATGGAGTTGGAAGGCTGCGGGAGAAACAAGAGGTCTTAAAGGACTCCCAGGAGCCATATTTATAGAGGTAGGAAAAAGGGGCTAGGCTACAAGGTGTAGCAATGGAAATCATGGCAAGGGCAAAGGTACACTGCCATGAGGTGATGGAGAGGTCAAAGGGGTAGGTAGGGGAAATAGACAAGAGGGGGAAAAGGTCACAATGAAGGTAGCATTTATTGCGATCCATCAACATTCAAAATGACCCAGCAGCATTTAATGCGGCTCAGCAGCATTTAATGCGCGGACAGACTGCGCTAGAAGTGATGCGATGGGACAAGGGTGAGTAGGGGGCTGACAGGCGGGGCCAGTCAAAACCAAGGGGTGGTCCTGTGGAGGCCCTGAGGAGGAGGAGGTCCTAGGAGGAGGTCCTAGAGGAGGTCCAAGGAGGAGGTCCAAGGAGGAGGTCCTTGGAGGAGGAGGTGGTGGTCTTTGCGAAAAGGGAGGTGCGGGCTAGCGCAAAGGAGCAGGGCTGCTTGATTAAGATCGAACAGACCACAAGAGAGAAAGGCGCGGGCACGCGGGTTGAGCGGGAGAAAAGGGAAACTCAAACAGAGAACTCCAACAGAACTCCCAAAAACTCAAGAAAAACCAAACTTGAATTAATTAAAGTTTGATTAGGGTAGATTAAACGCCTTTAAATTATGAAATGTCCAGTTAAGCTTTAGAACTCCACAAAGCCAAATGGTTCCTTTTGGTTTTGAAAACTTGCAAGAACACAGGACAAACGGGACGTTACATCTTGACCACTCATTCCAATTGATTTGGCCTAGGTTATCTTGTCCGCGTGAAGCTTTCATCACTGTATTTTCGGTCATCATCGCCGGAGCTCTTTCTTGTTTTTCTAGCAATTTTCTTAGCTCAGGTAATTGCCTTGTGATTCTTTTTCAGTCTTTAGCTCGCATGTAGTTGTACCACTTTCGACCAGGTGGTCTCTTCAAGACTTCCCTGGGATATATCTCTTTAGCGCACCTTCAGGACCTCCCTTGAAGTTCATCTGACCGTCAAGACCTCCCTTGAAGTTCATCTTGACCGTCCAGGACCTCCCTTGACCTCATCTGTACCGTCCTCTTGCTTAGGAGCACCCGCGTGAACCCATCGGGACCTCCTCAGTCTTTTTGCAAAGACCACCACTCGGTCATTTTGCAAAGAAAACCCTCACGACCTCCCACTCGATCATTTTGCAATGACAACCCTCACGACCTCCCACTCGGTCTTTTTGCAAAGATCACCATCCTTGGTCTTTTTGCAAAGATCACCCTCCTCGGTTGTTTTGCAAAGACGACCCTCACGACCTCCCCAGGTCACAGTATCTCCACGATCACCTCTGTGATCCTCGCGACCTCCTCAGGACCTCCTCTTACTTGTGAGGACCTCCCTTGATCCTCAGGACTTCTCCTCAGGACCTCCCTATGTTACTTTCGGACCTCCCTGCGGCAACTCCCAATCTAGTGAAGCTAATTTTTGTTTAGCATGCATCTTTTCAGCATTTTGGTACTTTAAATTTTTGGTATTTATTTATTGTTGTTATTTCTAGATTCTGATTTGCCCAACGAGAGTGATTATATTGCGGAGCAACCAGAGGGTGAACAAATGGTTTATTATCAAGGCAAGCATCCTCTTGCACCATGTTGATCCCAGTTTTGATACTTTAGTATTTTGAAATGCAGTGATAACTGTGTGCATGCTATTTTGAAGTATCAATAATTTGTGAGTTTAGTTAGTTATTGTTGTAAGAATAATTCAATCACACTGGCCGGACCTCGCCTTTCAGAAGACACGCGTACAAACCCAAGAAATGTTGTTATACTCATGAAAGACTGTAATACCCCTTGCTTGTACCCCTAGGCTAGCAATCCCACTGAAGGGTATTTCCGTCATTTGTACAGGCTTGGGAGCCTATAAATACCCCATGTATCCCTCCTTTAAAGAGGGGGGCTCTCTTGAGCAATAAAGAAACATGTTCAAACTGGTGAGCCCTCGGGGGCTCCCTCTCCGGAGGTAACCCCCCGTTGGCTCACCGACAGGAGTAGAGCGGTCCTCTCGGACGCCCGAACCTGTATAAATCCTCGTATCATTTCTTACTCTCGTGGACGAGGGCCCGTTAGACGGTCGACGTCCACCCCCTCACTCGTGTTTGGTTTTTACACCTACAACATTGGCGCCGACCGTGGGGACGTAGCTAATCGACAAAAGGCTATGTCTCCTACAAAAAAAATAATACTCAAAGTCCATGAAACCTCCTCCGACTCTGGAGGGCAATGATCTCATGGACGAACCATACGCTCTTTAAAGGAGCCCCAGCCGAGCACCCTCGTCGGAGGTCAGGGCCATCCACCTCGGGATGGCAACGCCCTACATGCCCCGGGCTCCCACGCGCCCCCTCCATTGTCTTGGTCGATGCGAGGCCCAGCCAAGGGCAAGCAGTTCAAGGTACCCTCGCAGCCAGAAGGCTAAGGATTCTAAGGCCAACCATCACCCCCGGGACGCATGACGTCCATGTGGCACGAGCAATGAAGGCTCACATCACGAGGTTGCCCCTAACGCGCTCTTGTTGGGGGACAGTCACGACATATAAATCTCGTATGGGCTCTCAAGACACTTTCCCTCTAAGGGATTTCACCCTCGTGGTGCATAGGGTGTACGACCTCCGCGGTCTCCCCTAGCAAAAGTCCATGGTGGCTTGGGCGTCTGTCGCCTCCACCATGGTGGTTCGTGTCCTACTGGCCCTAGGGCATGAGCGACCACCCTCGTGGTGCGAGGGCGCACGACCTCCGCGGTCTCCCTAACAAAAGTCCATGGTGGCTTGGGCGTCCGCCGCCTCCACCATGGCGGTTCAGGTCCCATCGCCCTAGGGCATGAGCGACCACCTCGTGGTGCGTTAGGGCGTACGACCTCCGCGGTCTCCCCTAACAAAAGTCCATGGTGGCTTGGGCGTCCGTCGCCTCCACCATGGCGGCTCGTGTCCTACTAGACTTAGGGCATGAGCGACAAATTTGGTTCAGTACCAAGTTGATGGATGTGCCGAGGACTCGTCCCCCTTAGACTCCAGGCCACGCGCCGAACGACCTCCAGTCCCCGCATGCATAGCTCTATTGCTTTGCAAGGGTTAACCATTCTCATGCATTCCCGATCACCACAAAAAAATCACCTACGGGGTAAAAGGGCTCCATCGCCCCCATAGTTCGGTGCCCACGATTTAGCCCCGTGGACACCATCAGTGTGCCCGTGACTTACTGTCGAGGGCACAAATCCAAGGTGCCCATGAGTTAGCCTCATGGGCACCTCCAAGTCCACTGGGGGCTACAACCCCTAGTGGCCATTCGGTGCCCCACGACTTAACCTCGTGGGCGTCACCGGTGTGCCCATGACTTACTGTCGAGGGCACACATCCAAGGTGTCCATGAGTTAGCCTCATGGGCACCCCCAAGTCTACTGGGGGCTACAACTCCTAGTGGACATTCGGTGCTCTATGACTTAGCCTCGTGGGTGCCACCGGTGTGTCCGTGACTTACTGTCGAGAGCACACATCCAAGGTGCCCATGAGTTAGCCTCATGGGCACCTCCAAGTCCACTGGGGGCTACAACCCTTAGTGGCCATTCGGTGCCCCACGACTTAGCCTCATGGGCGTCCATCCAGTGTGCCTGTGACTTAGTGTTGTGGGCACACCTTCAAGATACACATGAGTTAGCCTCATGGGTGCCTCCAAGTCCACCGGGGGCTACCACCCCTGTGGGTCATTCGGTGCCCCATGACTTAGCTTTGTGGCCACCCCTCTAATATGTCCATGACGCAGTCTCATAGCTCGAATCATCTACCGTCGACCTGGCTCGAATATTGATCAAGGACTATCATGCTCGCATAAGGCTATCACCTCGGAGATCTTAATATCTAAAGTGATGGGACTCTACTTGTCCCACGGCAATGACTTCGATCAATGCTCATGTCAAACGAATGTTATCTTGCTACAAGAAATAAGTGTTGATCATCCTCTCTTTCCTGCAGAGACGCTCATGTTATCTACCTATCCCTGCAACGTTTCTAGATCGAACTGCGATGATTCTGAGGAGTTATACTTCGACAACTCTCATCAAGCCGCGGAGCCTGTAACATCCCAAATGTATAATTAGGGTTAATCAAGTATAATTATATGTGTAGAAATTAAAACTTTTTCTCACATCTTGAAAAACCCTAAAATCTTATGTAATTCTTGTCCAAGAGTTGTGTAATCCAAAAACACAAAGCTCTTGTTGACCAAAAATCAAACTCATTCTCCAATTATCTTAAATCTTGTGTCAAACATTTGGAATATATTTTCCTTGGTCCCAAAAAACTGATATGGGACCCATTCTGAAAAATATCATGAGTTATAACACTTGTTGATAATTTTTGGGAGGCAAAACAATCCTTTAAACAACCTTCATGAATTTCCTGAGAAAAATGCATTGCATAATAACCTCTGGAAATTTTATGCAAGGTTGGTCTCATTGTCAGCAAGCTCCAGTTAAAATTTCATCAAATTTGGAGTTCATTTGCTATCTCAAATAATTCTGGTAAGTTTCAGCTATTAAAAACTAAATTTAAAAGCCTACACTGTTCCTTGGGCTAGCCATATTCAAAGTTGGTCCAGTTTCAACCAGTCTGCACCTCAGCAGACCTCATCTCCATTTGATCAGGTCGTGAGCCGTTGGATTTACATCCAACACCACGACCTCCTCCATGATCAACACCGCGAGGACCTCCCACCTCATGAGGTCATTGCCGTTGGATCCGTGATCAATGGTCATGACCTCCCCTGGTGTTAAACCTCAAAGACCTCCTCGAGTTGTTAAACCATCGCATGGCGAGGTCATCCCATTTGTTGAGGTCGTGGCCGTTGGATCAAATCCAACGACCACGACCTCCTCCTCAACATACTCGGTCAGGTCATCCCACTGCGTGAGGTCATAGCCCTTGGATCCAAGATCCATGGCCCTGACCTCCTCCTCTCAACCTAAACTAAACAAACCTTCCACCTAACCTAGGTCGTAGCCATTGGATCAAATCCAACGGCTCACGACCTCCCTGCGTTATCAAGCACTCACAACCTCCCCTATCTTTTGTTGTGCACCGTTAGATTAAAATCTCGGTCCACGACCCCTTTTTGTCTCATGCGCACTGAGACCTCCCAACAAGACGTGAGATCGTAGCCCTTAGATCTAAATCTAAAGGCCATGACCTCCCTTGCCTGTTGCGCATCATATCGGACCTCCCCATCAGGTCAGTGCCCTTGGATTTAAATCCAAAGGCCATGACCTCCCCTCATGCTTTTGATCGCGTGCGGTTAAGTCCTCACTTGGAGGTCCGCGACTGCTGGATGGAGATCAACGCTTTGGACCTCTGTCCCTTTTCCTCACGTGCGTTTTCGCGATTAATGAAATCGGAGGGCCACGACCTCCCCATCCTTGATCGTGTGGTGGGACCTCCTCCCACCACTTAAAACATAACGGTTCGAAAATGAGATCCGATGGTTAGGACCTCCCCAGGTCTTATCCAACGGTCATAAGGACCTCCCCTGTTCTTCTCCTTCCTCTGGCGCGCATGCGTGCTCTGAGCGGGGAGTTAATGTCCAGCCTGTCCACTGTGTCCTTTCATGACTCTTTCTCGACCGCATTTAATCTTGGTCGACTTTCCGCTTATCAGTCAAGACACCGCCCTTGTCAACCTTTATGTCTTGTCCACCCATGGACCAACCCATGGGCTAAGCTCACCATGGAGCTTAGCCCCAGTTCAAAACCTTCACTCAGGCTATAAAGTATCCTTTGGGAGCCTCCCTTGGCTTCCTTTACACCCAATTGATCTCAGTCTTGCACTTGTGCGTGGCTGAGCTCCTCCCTCACTCACTTCCTCACCTTGGTGGCTGCCATTGTTGAGTCCTTGAGCTCCTCGGTGGCACAAGAAGATCCGATGGCTTCCTTTTCAAACCCTTGTTCGCTTTTGCTCCCAACACCTCTTGGAAGTTATACCCGACTTAGTTGTTTGGGCACTTTTCAGAGGAGGACAAAGTGGAGCCGAGCTGGTGTCTTGGGCGGTGAAGCTTCCTGTCTTCCCCAACTCCGGTCATCACCTCCACGACCTCCCGGCACCTTAGGACCTCCGGTACTCCTCCTGTAGTCCTTTAGATTTGGCACCCGCATGAATGATTTTACGGAGCTTTTCTTGGCACAAGCTTGAATGTTCTTGTGGAGCTGCTTTTTGCATTTTCGTGTTTGGCCGTCTTTGGTCATCTTTGCCCTCTCCGGCTCATGGCGTTCAAAGCCGCCGCTGCCGAGGAGGTCCACTGCGCGCAAGCGTTATTGTGCACTCGGTGGTATCATTGACCTCACCGGCGAGCTCTACATCGCCGGCGAGATCACTTCTTCACGCTCGGGATTTTGTCGGACGCCCCGGCGTGTCATTGTCGTTTTAGGACATAAATTCACCGTTTTAAATGCCCAATCATCGCAATCATTGGTGTCTTAAGCGCCATTAACCTGTCCCCTTTGCGCGCATTAAAAACCCTCGCGCGGACCTCCTCGTGGTCATGGCGCATTTATATCATGTCCAAAGCTCGTGCTGGCGTTGGAGTGCAGGGCGTCTAGACCTCCTCCGAGGAGATGCGAGCGCCCAAGACCTCCTCTTGCGTAATCATGGCCGCCCAGACCTCCCGGAGGTGCAGAACGTTAGACCTCCCTTAGACCTCCCTAGGTTGTCTCGGTAGTTCATGACCTCCCGGGTAGATCTTGACCGTCAAGGTCCTCCTCTGACGATCCGAACCATCGAGGACCTCCTTGGAACATCTGGACCGTCCAGGACCTCCCCTGTGAGGTCTTGACGATGCAGATCTTCCTTGGGGAGATCTTGATAGTTTAGATCTTCCTTTGGAAGATCTCACCGTTGAGGACCTCCCCCTTTAGATCTGGTCCGTTCCGGACCTCCTTCCATGTTGTGGTCCGTTGGATTTCCCATCTCGGCCACGACCTCCCCTCACCTCGCAAGCATGTGAGTTGCTAAGAGGTCCAGGACCTCTGGACTTTCACGTGCGCGTGTGTGATGTTCTCCTGGGAGATCTTGAGCCGTTGGATTTAAGATCTGTGGCTCACGTCCTCCCATACCCTTGTGAGTTTTAGGAATTCCAGTGAGGTCTTAGTTAAACTGAAATAAGGTATAGACTTTAGAATTTCATATCTCTTTCATTTTAATTCCAAATGAGGTCATTCAAATTGTGTTAGCTCTGTCTTGAACTTGACTTTAATCCAAAAATGATTGTAAGTTGAGTTCAGCTCCAGAGCACAGTTTGCCATTAGATTTTAAAACCAACTTTAAAATGTGCACTTAAATCAATGCTTAACTTGTAAAATACATAACTAATGCTCTATAGACTATTTTTGGGTGAGACCAACTTTGTTGGTTTCCTCTCTTAGTGAACTCACTGTGAAAATTAGTTTTGAGCATGTTGCTGTTAGGAAATTGAGGACTTGTGCATTATAATTTTGTTCAAGTTCTTGTTTTTGAAAATTTGTAGAGAGTGCATAATAGCTCCAAATGAGATGAACTCAATTGTGTTATTCATCTCATGAGGTGCTGGTTTTACAGTAAAAATTTCAGCTTCGCTGCTGTTCTAGAAAATGTTGCCTCATAATTAAATTAGTGAATAGTGCAGTTTGGTAATTAATAGGCTGAGCAGAATTGATTTCATCATATCTTTTGCATTGAGAATCCAAATCAATTGGTTCTTGTTGCTAAATTCATGATAAATCATTGTCTTGCTGCTGTAAAATTTTCAGAGAATTTGGAGTTCGTTTGTTGTGCTGTCTTTGTTGTGTTTCGTCGTTCTTATCGGTTCTTTCTCGCTTTTCCGTTAGGCTTCGACATTTGTGGTGATCCCGAGAGCGACCCTCTGCCACAATTTGACCACCAGCAACAAGGCAAGCAGTTTGACCATTTCCATCATTGTCCCATTACTTTAAAGCTTAATATATTGTTTTACTTCTATGTATGCATGCTACTTTGTGTTAAATGTCGCTAGCGAGCCTATAGTTGCATGATCTGTAGGAATTGTTTATCCTCTACTACCATGAGCCTAGGTTATTTGCTGTGGTGGGAGCTCGTTGGATGAGCTCTTATCACTTAGTAGTTTCGATGTAAATTGCTTAGACATGCTTAGTTATCGGTAGAAATGGGCGATCATCGACTTAGTCGATGGTCTTGATCACTCAAAATGATTATTACTCCTATATGTCCAGCACTTGTGCTTTGATTAATTGTAAAATCAAAAACTGAAAATAAAAGATTGATTTAGACTTGGGCATATTGGATGGATGGTGCGGTTTTTGGATGTGGTGGTATGCTGGGTCCCTAAGGACCGAGTACTTGGGTCACTAAGCCAGCGATTTGGCGTACTAACCACGCGAGGGCATATGGAACCCTCTTGACTAAGTACTCTAGGAGGTGTTAATTATGAGCGAGCTCGGTTGGTGTGTTTTAAAAACAAATGTATATGTATAGTGTGGGAGGAGCATTAGCTTAGGGAAGGTTGTGATGTCTCCTTCTCCCGTGGGTTGTGCAGCTCGTAATTAGCATTCATCCTTTGGAAAGGTCTCAGAGGACTTAGCGTGCGGCACACCTTGGAAGTGTGCGTAAAGGAAAGGCGGTCTCGACGTGTGGGTGCAGTGGTACACCCCCGCAGGATAAAACTATTGAATAGCCTCGCCCTAGGTTATGGACATGCTTGGTAAGGTCGTTC
The DNA here is from genome assembly GCA_036346405.1 of Phyllostachys edulis. NCBI lineage: Eukaryota > Viridiplantae > Streptophyta > Magnoliopsida > Poales > Poaceae > Phyllostachys > Phyllostachys edulis. Next base: position 101,256 of record JAYEVD010000745.1, read on the forward strand.
AAGACTAGACTACAACCTTTAATTAAAACTTGACATGGTTGGTATGAACGGGAGTTCATGCTATTGTTGTGGTGACTTGGGTTAGTCACTTCGAGATTGTTCTTGTTGTTGTTACTATGTTATTATCGCGTTGTTACTTCAACATTTAAAAATGCTTTGTCAAATTGCCTTCAATCTATTATGTTATTGCAAATAAATGTTGCTTTATGCTAAAATGAGTCCAAAGCCTCATCCACTTAAATAAAGCTTGCATGTAGCTATTTATAGTTCTGTTATCTCACACGTAAGTCTTGCGGAGTACTTTATGTACTCATCTGCCCGTGGTTGTGGCAATTTTTGTGGCTTTTGTTGCAGAGGAAGAAGGAGAGCTCCAAGAGCCTCTCTTTTGTGCTACGTGTTGCGCTTTCTTGACGACTAGCTTGGCGGTCCGGTCAGATGCCTAGGGGTTAAGGCACACTGATTGGCTTTGTGTTATAGCCATCTTTATGGCACTTTTGCTTCCGCTGTTATCTTTTTGTATTTACTGCTTTTGGCCTAAGGGCCTCTCTTTTGTAATATCTATTCCATATTAATGTTAACTTCTGGTTTGTTGCTTATGTTCTATGTGTTGTATGGAATTGATACATTCTTTTGTTGTGAGGTATGTATACTGCATTCTGGGAAGTATACATCTCTCGAGACCGGGGTTTATTTGGTTGATAATACTAGGGTCAATCGGATGACTAAGTATTATGAGCCTAATAAACGTCGGGGTCTCACAAAAGTTGGTATCAGAGCCATTCAGACCGTAGTAACGCAAGCTTGGTCGCCTTTAGGATATTTTGAAAACCTATTTTCAAAGCATCAAATGAGTTTTGAAAGCTTAGGTAAATTCTCGGATTTTATTCCTTACCTATCTTAGCTTTCTCTTCTCATCCCACTCTAATTTGAGTTTTAAAAGTTGTTTTCCTCTCTTCCCTTCTACAAAATAGTTGTTATCGATTAACACTGGGTTTTTGGGAGAACCAATGAGATTGGCAAATTGAAGTGTGAGCTGCCCACTACAAGGTTTTGAAGTTCGAGTCGGTGATTCGACAAGGAGCTTGGATGTACGAAATCTGGACAGCAAGCATCAAATTTCCGGACAGCAGTCTCAAAGGTGTCTAATTAGGATAGATAATGAGAGGTTAATCAACTAAAACTTGTGGGAATAAAAGGGTAAGATGTGATACTAGTTAGCTAAGTATCTAACACTTATTTCGCTGCATTAACCTTGCTCTCTAATAGTTTTAGATCTCATCTTACAATCTGATTTTTGATCTTCTCGACCAATTACTCGTTCATTCAATACGGGTTAGTTGAGTTGAGAAGTTGAGCCTTCGTTTGGTGTTTCTTGGCTGTTTTAGAGTCTTTTAGAAGCTTTTTAAAGTTTAAATACCGCTGTTTTGGCTTTCGTTTGGGGTGATATTCCATTCCCTAGTCGATCGCTTTTGCTTTCTTTAAGGCTTTGTTTTTGGGTCTAGTTGCTAACCAAAATTCCTTGTAACAGATGGCGGGCCTTTTCGTAGCGGCCAAGGCGATCGGTGGTCCGGACGAGGAGCTTCCTCCTCCTCCGACCATGGCCGAGGTTCTTCTTCAGATCGGCGCAACCGCGGATGACCGGAGAGTTCTCTTGGGCGTCATCGCGCGCAACACCACCGCACTTACCGGAGCTTGAGGATGCGGGCAAGGAATGCCCATCAGCGTGGAGGACTCGCGGAGTTTCTTCGTACTCAGCCCCTACCTTTTCCCGGTCCGAGGACCCTTTGGATGCGGACGATTGGCCGTCTTGTGGAGCGTAAGCCAGATCGCGCAGCGATGCAGGAGCACGAGAAGGCGCTGTTCAGATCGCACCACCGGAGGGTGCGGCTTTGTCATGGTGGGAGAGCTTTCTCGCCATGCAGCCCATGAACCACACCGTCTCTTGGGAGGAGTTTCGTCTCGCCTTCCGTCGGGCTCACATCCTGCCGGCTTGATGGAGATCAAGAAGGGGAGTTTCTTCGCTCAAGCAAGGCGAGCTTCGATCATGGAGTATGTCTACGAGTTCAACCATCTAGCTCGTTATGCTCGAGGATGTGGCCACCGATATGGCTAAGGTGCCAAGTTCAGCGTGGCTTGTCCGAGGAGTGAAGGACAAGCTATCCATTGTCGACTTTCACGATTTTCGGACCTTGGTCGACAAGGCCATCGTCACGAGCATGCGGCTCGAGAGCTTATGGACTCCATAGCGCAAGTGGGAGGCCCATAAGTCATCCAGGCAGTTCCTCCGCCCCGCTTCGGCGATCTCGGGGTACCACTCTCACTCTTGGCGCCCCGAGGTCACTCCGCCTCGTTCCTCGTCCTTCGCAGCCGTGTCTCGATCCGTGCACTGCGAGTCACAGAGCGGCCCCGCAACCCGGCGCCGGGTCACATGTTTCTCATGCAACTGAAGGGGCATTATGCGAACCAATGCCCTAAGAAGACAGAGCACCCTCGTCCTAATGGAGGACGCGGGCGGGAGGTGGTGCACTCGGGACGAAGATCGTCCGGCTACCCAAAGGCGTGGGTAGTGGTCGCGTCAACGCCATCACCACAGAGGAGGCTCAGGAGGCACCCGACGTCGTGCTAGGTACACTTTCTGTTAACTCTCATCCCGCTACTGTTTTGTTTGATTCAGGAGCATCTCATTCATTTGTTTCTGAGTCTTTTGCTGCTATCGGAGAGCTTCTTTTCTCTCCATTGTTGGTCCCGCTACTCATTCGCTCTCCTGGTTCGGAGTTGAGAGCCGAATCTGAGTGTAGGGATGTCCCTATCGAGATCGAAGGCGTAGGTTTCTTAGCAAACCTTATCCTTCTCCATTCAGCGAGTCTTGATGTGATTCTTGGCATGGATTGGTTGTCCCAACACATGGGGCAAATCGATTGCGCCAGGAAGCTCATCTCTCTATCTAGTCCTCCGTGGCGAGGTTTCGCTTTTACCGGTCGCTAGATTCGCATCTCTTCGCGGCAAGCGAAGCCCGCTCTAGATATTAGCGAAGTCCCAACAGTTTGTGACTTTGTTGATGTCTTTCCGCTGATCTTCCGGGATGCCACCCGTTCGAGACCTCGAGTTTGTCATTGAGTTGGCTCCTGCACCGCCCCTATCTCAAAGAGGCCTTATCGGATGCCACCGAGCGAGTTGGTAGAATTGAAGAAGCGATTAAGTGAGCTGCAAGAGAAGGGTTTCATTCGCCTAGCTCATCTCCTTGGGGTTGTCCGGCAATCTTCGTAAAGAAGAAGGGCGGTACTTTCGATAATCGCCGATTATCGCCCACTTAATGAAGTGAATGAAGAACAAGTATCCATTGCCCGCATTGACGATCTCTTGATCAATTGACTGGAGCTCGAGTTTTCTCCAAGATTGATTTGAGAGTGGGATATCATCGAGTTCGGATTCGCCCGAGGATATTCCAAAACGGCGTTCTCTACTCGCCACGGCTTGTGCGAGTACTTCGTCATGTCGTTAAAGCAACCAATGCTCTGCCTTGTTCATGAACCTCATGAATTCGGTATTCATGGAGTATTTGGATAAGTTTGTCGTGGTCTTCATCGATGATATTCTTATCTATTCCAAGAACGATGAGGATCATGCCGAGCATCTGAAGCTTGTGTTAGGCAAGCTACGTGAGCACCATTTGACGTGAAGTTCAGCAAGTGTGCGTTCGGTTGAAGGAAGTGGCTTTCTTAGGCCATATTCTTTCAGCGGAGGCGTGGTATTGATCCTAGCAAGGTCACCGATGTTCTTTCATGGAGTCCGCCACGCCGGTCACGAAGGCGCGGAGTTTTCTTGGTTTAGCGGGATATTATCGCCGCTTTATCGAGAACTTCTCCAAGATCATGGCCGATGACGGAGTTGCTCAAGAAGGACAAGAAGTTCTTGTGGTCCGATGCTTGCATGGCAAGTTTCCATATACTCAAGAAGCGTTTGACCACCGCTCCGTCCTTGTTCTTCCCGATATCCATCGCAGCTTCGATATCTTTTGCGATGCTTCTCGTCGAGGCCTCGGTTGTGTCCTTATGCAAGAAGGCAAGGTAGTGGCCTATGCATCAAGGCAATTGAGACCTCATGAACTCAACTACCCTACTCATGATTTGGAGTTGGCTGCTGTGATTCATGCACTTAAGATTTGGCGACATTACCTAATCGGTAATCGTTGTGAAGTGTATTCGGATCACAAAAGCCTCAAGTACTTGTTCACCCAACCTGACCTGAACCTCAGGCAAAGGAGATGGTTGGAGTTGATCAAGGATTATGACATGGGTATTCACTACCATCCGGGCAAGGCTAATGTCGTTGCCGATGCGCTTTAGTCATAAAGCGCATTGTAATGCCTTAGTGCTCAAGGAGCATTCGCCCTCTCTTCTCGAGGCATTCCGGCGTCTCAACTTGGAGATAGTTGAGCATGGATCTCTTTGCCATGGTTGTGCAACCAACCTTGGTGGATCGGATCAAGTCCGCCCGGCGATCGGATGTTGGAGTGAGCCACATTAAGGCAAATGTCAAGAACGGAACGACCAAGTGCTTCTCGAGGATGAGCATGGCGTCGTGAGGTTCGCAACGCCTTTGTGGTTCCAAAGGACATGGAGTTGCGGAATTTAATCCTCCATGAAGCCCATGATTCGCCTTTATCCATTCATCCGGGGCCACAAAGATGTATCAAGATCTCCGCCAGAGATTTTGGTGGACCCGAATGAAGAGGGAGATTCGCGGTTCGTTCTTCGAGTGCGACGTATGTCGTCGTGTCAAGGCCGAGCATCAGCGTCCTGCTGGATTGCTTCAGCCTTTGCCAATTCCTGAGTGGAAGTGGGATTCGATCGGAATGGATTTCATCACCGGTCTACCCACAACCCCGAAGAAGAATGATGCCATTTGGGTCGTCATCGATCGATTGACTAAGGTGGCACATTTCCTTCCCGTCAAGACTGAACTTCGGGTAGGTCTTTTGGCGGAACTCTATATCGCCCGCATCGTGAGTTTGCACGGTGTGCCGAAGACGATCGTGTCGGATCGTGGATCCTTTTCACGCCTCGTTTTGGCATAGCTTGCAAGAGGCTATGGGCACTCGTCTTACCTTTAGCACGGCATATCATCCTCAAACTGATGGTCAGACCGAGAGGGTCAACCAAGTTTTGGAAGACATGCTTCGTGCTTGTGTCCTTTCATATGGGAAGCATTGGGAGAAATGCTTGCCATTCGCCGAAGTTTTCTTATAACAACGACTTCAGGCGGTCTCGGCATGGCACCATTTGAGGCCTTGTACGGAGAAAGTGTAGGACCCGTTGAACTGGTCGAGACCGTGAGAGACCTCTCTTTGGCGGACTCAATCAATGAGGCCGGCGCCAAGTCCAAATTTTATTCGTTTGCGCTATGCAGCTCAATCGAGCAAAAGAGCTATGCGGATCGCCGTCGGCGTGAGTTACGTTTTGAGCCTAATGACTTTGTTTATCTCAAAGTCTCTCCTTTGAAGGGCCATCAACGCGTTTGGCGTCAAGGGCAAGTTGGCTCCTCGATATGTCGGTCCCTACCGCGTTATCGAGAAGAAGGAGCTCGTTGCCTATAAGTTGGAGTTGCCGGCTGCACTTGAGGGGTACATGATGTTTTCCATGTGTCCCACTTAAGAAGTGCCTCCGTGTTCCAACCGAGGAAGCTCCGTTGAAACCCTCGATGTCCAGGAAGATTTGACCTATCGCGAGCACCCCGTTCACGTGCTCGATGAGTCTGAACGAAGGACAAGGAATAAGACCATCAAGTTCCTTAAAGTTCAGTGGTCGAACCATTCTGAGGATGAGGCTACTTGGGAAAGAGAAGATCGTCTGCGTGCGGACTATCCATCTTTCTTTTATCGAGTGAGCCAAATCTCGGGACGAGATTTTGTAAGGGGAGAGATTTTGTAACATCCCAAATGTATAATTAGGGTTAATCAAGTATAATTATATGTGTAGAAATTAAAACTTTTCTCACATCTTGAAAAACCCTAAAATCTTATGTAATTCTTGTCCAAGAGTTGTGTAATCCAAAACACAAAGCTCTTGTTGACCAAAAATCAAACTCATTCTCCAATTATCTTAAATCTTGTGTCAAACATTTGGAATATATTTTCCTTGGTCCCAAAAACTGATATGGGACCCTTAAAAAAATATCATGAGTTATAACACTTGTTGATAATTTTGGAGGCAAAACAATCCTTTAAACAACCTTCATGAATTTCCTGAGAAAAATGCATTGCATAATAACCTCTGGAAATTTTATGCAAGGTTGATCTCATTGTCAGCAAGCTCCAGTTAAAATTTCATCAAATTTGGAGTTCATTTGCTATCTCAAATAATTCTGTAAGTTTCATTTGTTAAAAACTAAATTTAAAAGCCTACACTGTTCCTTGGGCTAGCCATATTCAAAGTTGGTCCAGCCAACCATGTCTGCACCTCAGCAGACCTCATCTCCATTTGATCAGTCGCGACTGTTGGATTTACATCCAACACCACGACCTCCTCATGATCAACACCGCGAGGACCTCCCACCTCATGAGGTCATTGCCGTTGGATCCGTGATCAACGGTCATGACCTCCCCGTGTGTTAAACCTCAAAGACCTCCTCATTTGTTAAACCATCGCAATGAGGTCATCCCATTTGTTGAGGTCGAGCCGTTGGATCAAATCCAACACCACGACCTCCTCCTCAACATACTCGGTCAGTCATCCCACTGCGTGAGGTCATAGCCCTTGGATCCAAGATCCATGGCCCCGACCTCCTCCTCTCAACCTAAACTAAACAAACCTTCCACCTAACCTAGGTCGTAGCCATTGGATCAAATCCAGCGACTCACGACCTCCTGCTATCAAGCACTCACAACCTCCCCATCTTTTGTTGTGCACCGTTAGATTAAAATCTACGGTCACGACCTCCTTTTTGTCTCATGCGCACTGCAGACCTCTCAACAAGACGTGAGATCGTAGCCCTTAGATCTAAATCTAAAGGCCATGACCTCCCTTGCCTCATTGCGCATCATATCGGACCTCCCCATCGTCAAGTGCCCTTGGATTTAAATCCAAAGGCCATGACCTCCCTCATGTCTTTTGATCGCGTGCATGTTAAGTCCTCACCGGAGGTCCGCGACCGCTGGATGGAGATCCAACGCTTTGGACCTCTGTCCCTTTTCCTCACGTGCGTTTTGCGATTGAAATCGGAGGGCCACGACCTCCCCATCCTTGATCGTGTGGTGGGACCTCCTCCCGGCCACTTAAAACATAACGGTTCAAAATGAGATCCGATGGTTAGGACCTCCCTGTGTCTTATCCAGCGGTCATAAGGACCTCCTGTTCTTCTCCTTCCTCGGCGCGCGCATGCGTGCTCGAGCGGGGAGTTAATGTCCACTTGTCCATTGTGTCCTTTCATGACTCTTTCTTGACCGCATTTAATGCTGGTCGACTTTCACTTATCAGTCAAGCCAAGACACCGCCCCTTGTCAACCTTTATGTCTTGTCCACCCATGGACCAACCTGTGGGCTAAGCTCACCATGGAGCTTAGCCCAGTTCAAACCTTCACTCAAAGCTATAAAGTATCCTTTGGGAGCCTCCCTTGGCTTCCTTTACACCCAATTGATCTCGGTCTTGCACTTGTGCGTGGTGAGCTCCTCCTCACTCACTTCCTCACTTTGGTGGCTGCCATTGTTGAGTCCTTGAGCTCCTCGGTGGCACAAGAAGATCCAAATGGCTTCCTTTTCAAACCCTTGTTCACTTTTGCTCCCAACACCTCTTGGAAGTTATCCCGACTTAGTTGTTTGGGCACTTTTGAGAGGAGGACAAAGTCGAGCTGGAGCGGTGTCTTGGGCGGTGAAGCTTCATTGTCTTCCCCAACTCCGGTCATCACCTCCACGACCTCCCAAAGACCTTAGGACCTCCTGTACTCCTCCTGTAGTCCTTTAGATCTGGCACCCGCATGAATGATTTTGCGGAGCTTTTCTTGGCACAAGCTTGAATGTTGCGCTGAGTCGCTTTTTGCATTTTCGTGTTTGGCGTCTTTGGTCATCTTTTGCCCTCTCGGCTCGCCGGCGTTCAAGCGCCGTCGCATTGCCGAGAGGAGGTCCACCGGTGCGCAGCGTTATTGTGCACTCGGTGGTATCATTGACCTCACCGGCGAGCTCTACATCGCCGGCGAGGATCACTTCTTTCACGCGGGATTTTGTCGGACGCCCCGGCGTGTCATTGTCGTTTTAGGACATAAATTCACCGCTTTAAATGCCCAATCATCGCAATCATTGGTGTCTTAACCGCCATTAACCCTGTCCCCTTTTTGCGCATTAAAACCCTCGCCGCGGACCTCCTCGTGGTCCTGGCACAGCATTATATCATGTCCAAAGCTCGTGGCGTTGGGTGCAGGACGTCCAGACCTCCTCCGAGGAGATCTGGAGCGCCCAAGACCTCCCTTGCGTAATCATGGCCGTCCAGACCTCCCGGAGGTGCAGAACGTTAGACCTCCTTAGACCTCCCTAGGTTGTCTCGGTAGTTCATGACCTCCCGGGTAGATCTTGGACCGTCAAGGTCCTCCTCGGACGATCTGAACCATCGAGGACCTCCTTGGAACATCTGGACCGTCCGGGACCTCCCTGTGAGGTCTTGGCGATGCAGATCTTCCTTGGGGAGATCTTGATAGTTTAGATCTTCCTTTGGAAGATCTCACCGTTGAGGACCTCCCTTTAGATTTGGTCCGTTCAGGACCTCCTTCCATGTTGTGGTCCGTTGGATTTCCCATCTACGGCCACGACCTCCCCTCACCTCGCGCATGTGAGTTGCTAAGAGGTCCAGACCTCTGGACTTTCACGTCTTGGCGTGTGTGATGTTCTCTGGGAGATCTTGAGCCGTTGGATTTAAGATCTGTGGCTCACGTCCTCCCATACCCTTGTGAGTTTTAGAAATTCGGTGAGGTCTTAGTTAAACTGAAATAAGGTATAGACTTTAGAATTTCATATCTCTTTCATTTTAATTCCAAATGAGGTCATTCAAATTGTGTTAGCTCTGTCTTGAACTTGACTTTAATCCAAAAATGATTGTAAGTTGAGTTCAGCTCCAGAGCACAGTTTGCCATTAGATTTTAAAACCAACTTTAAAATGTGCACTTAAATCAATGCTTAACTTGTAAAATACATAACTAATGCTCTATAGACTATTTTTGGGTGAGACCAACTTTGTTGGTTTCCTCTCTTAGTGAACTCACTGTGAAAATTAGTTTTGAGCATGTTGCTGTTAGGAAATTGAGGACTTGTGCATTATAATTTTGTTCAAGTTCTTGTTTTTGAAAATTTGTAGAGAGTGCATATAGCTCCAAATGAGATGAACTCAATTGTGTTATTCATCTCATGAGGTGCTGGTTTTACAGTAAAATTTCAGCTTCGCTGCTGTTCTAGAAAATGTTGCCTCATAATTAAATTAGTGAATAGTGCAGTTTGGTAATTAATAGGCTGAGCAGAATTGATTTCATCATATCTTTTGCATTGAGAATCCAAATCAATTGGTTCTTGTTGCTAAATTCATGATAAATCATTGTCTTGCTGCTGTAAAATTTTCAGAGAATTTGGAGTTCGTTTGTTGTGCTGTCTTTGTTGTGTTTTCGTCGTTCTTATCGGTTCTTTCTCGCTTTTCCGTTAGGCCGACATTTGTGGTGATCCCGAGAGCGACCCTCTGCCACAATTTGACCACCAGCAACAAGGCAAGCAGTTTGACCATTTCCATCATTGTCCCATTACTTTAAAGCTTAATATATTGTTTTACTTCTATGTATGCATGCTACTTTGTGTTAAATGTCGCTAGCGAGCCTATAGTTGCATGATCTGTAGGAATTGTTTATCCTCTACTACCATGAGCCTAGGTTATTTGCTGTGGTGGGAGCTCGTTGGATGAGCTCTTATCACTTAGTAGTTTCGATGTAAATTGCTTAGACATGCTTAGTTATCGGTAGAAATGGGCGATCATCGACTTAGTCGATGGTCTTGATCACTCAAAAATGATTATTACTCCTATATGTCCAGCACTTGTGCTTTGATTAATTGTAAAATCAAAACTGAAAATAAAAGATTGATTTAGACTTGGGCATATTGGATGGATGGTGCGGTTTTTGGATGTGGTGGTATGCTGGGTCCCTAAGGACCGAGTACTTGGGTCACTAAGCCAGCGATTTGGCAGTACTAACCACGCGAGGGGCATATGGAACCCCTCTTGACTAAGTACTCTAGGAGGTGTTAATTATGAGCGAGCTCGGTTGGTGTGTTTTAAAACAAATGTATATGTATAGTGTGGGAGGGAGCATTAGCTTAGGGAAGGTTGTGATGTCTCCTTCTCCCGTGGGTTGTGCAGCTCGTAATTAGCATTCATCCTTTGGAAAGGTCTCGAGGACTTAGCGTGCAAAGACACCTTGGAAGTGTGCGTAAAGGAAAGGCGGTCGGCGTGTGGGTGCAGTGGTACACCTGCGCAGGATAAAACTATTGAATAGCCTCGCCCTAGGTTATGGACATGCTTGGTAAGGTCGTTCAAGACTAGACTACAACCTTTAATTAAAACTTGACATGGTTGGTATGAGCGGGAGTTCATGCTATTGTTGTGGTGACTTGGGTTAGTCACTTCCGTGATTGTTCTTGTTGTTGTTACTATGTTATTATCTCGTTGTTACTTCAACATTTAAAAATGCTTTGTCAAATTGCCTTCAATCTATTATGTTATTGCAAATAAATGTTGCTTTATGCTAAAATGAGTCCAAAGCCTCATCCACTTAAATAAAGCTTGCATGTAGCTATTTATAGTTCTGTTATCTCACACGTAAGTCTTGCGGAGTACTTTATGTACTCATCCGCGTGGTTGTGGCAATTTTGTGGCTTTTGTTGCAGAGGAAGAAGGAGAGCTCCAAGAGCCTCTCTTTTGTGCTACGTGTTGCGCTTTCTTGACGACTAGCTTGGCGGTCGGTCGAGATGCCTAGGGTTAAGGCACACCGATTGGCTTTGTGTTATAGCCATCTTTATGGCACTTTTGCTTCATTGTTATCTTTTTGTATTTATTGCTTTTGGCCTAAGGGCCTCTCTTTTGTAATATCTATTCCATATTAATGTTAACTTCGGTTTGTTGCTTATGTTCTATGTGTTGTATGGAATTGATACATTCTTTTGTTGTGAGGTATGTATCTTGCATTCAGGAAGTATACATCTCTCGAGACCGGGGTTTATTTGGTTGATAATACTAGGGTCAATCGGATGACTAAGTATTATGAGCCTAATAAACGTCGGGGTCTCACAGAGCCAGAGGAGGACAACTTCGCCTACTTAGGCTTCACTTCGACGCACCACCGGCCTCGAAGGCTATGCCTCGGCTCGGCGGCCTCGCGTCCAAGACTTCGCCAACATAGGCTTCCCTTCGACGCACCGCCGGCCTCGAAGGCTATGCCTTGGCTCGGTGGCCTCGCGTCCAAGACTTCGCCTACTTAGGCTTCACGTCGACGCATTGCTGGCCTCGAAGGCTATGCCTCGGCTCGGCGGCCTCGCTTCCAAGACTTCGCCTACTTAGGCTTCACGTCGACGCACCGCCGGCCTCGAAGGCTAGGCCTTGGCTCGACGGTCTCGCGTCTAAGACTTCGCCTACTTAGGCTTCGCTTCGACGCACCGCCGACCTCGAAGGCTATGCCTCGGCTCGGCGGCCTCGCGTCTAAGACTCCACGACTTCGTCTACACAGGCTTCAATTCGACACACCGCCGGCCTCGAAGGCTATACCTCGACTCGGCGACCTCGCGTCCAAGACTTCGCCTACTTAGGCTTCACTTCGACGCACCGCCAGCCTCGAAGGCTATGCCTCGGCTCGGCGGCCTCGCGTCCAAGACTTCGCCTACATAGGCTTCGTTTCGACGCACCGCCGGCCTCGAAGGCTATGCCTCGGCTCGGTGGCCTCGCGTCTAAGACTTCGCCTACATAGGCTTCTCTCCGACGCACCATCGGCCTCGAAAGCTATGCCACGGCTCGGCGGCCTCGCGTCTAAGACTTCGCCTACATAGGCTTCTCTCCAACGCGCCGTCCGCCTCGAAGGCTATGCATCGGCTCGACGGCCTCGTGTCTAAGACTTCGTCTACTTAGCCTTCGCTTCGACGCACCGCCGGCCTCGAAGGTTATGCCTCGGCTCGGCGGCCTCGCGTCTAAGACTTCACCTACATATGCTTCATTTCGACGCACCGCTGGCCTCGTAGGCTATGCCTCGGCACGGCGGCCTCGCGTCCAAGACTTCGCCTACATAGGCTTCGCTTCGACGCACCACCGGCCTCGAAGGCTATGCTTGGCTCGGCGGCCTCGCGTCTAAGACTTCGCCTACATAGGCTTCATTTCGACGCACCGTCGGCCTCGAAGGTTATGCCTCAGCTCGGCGGCCTCGCGTCCAAGACTTCGCCTACATAGGCTTCCCTTCGACGCACCACCGGCCTCGAAGGCTATGCCTCGGCTCGGCGGCCTCGCATCTAAGACTTCGCCTACTCAGGCTTCGCTTCAACGCACGCCCGGCCGAAGGCTATGCCTCATTTCGGCGTGGCCTCGCGTCTAAGACTTTCGCCTACATAGGCTTCGGCCGGCCTTGCCGACCTCGAAGGCTATGCCTTGGCTCGGCGGCCTCGCGTCTAAGACTTTGCCTACATAGGCTTCATTTCGACGCACCGCCGGCCTCGAAGGTTATACCTCGGCTCGGCGGCCTCATGTCCAAGACTTCGCCTACATAGGCTTCCCTTCAACGCACCGCCGGCCTCGAAGGCTATGCCTTGGCTCGGTGGCCTCGCGCCTAAGACTTCGCCTACTCAGGCTTCGCTTCAACGCACCACCGGCTTCGAAGGCTATGCCTCGGCTCGACGGCCTCGCGTCTAAGACTTCGCCTACTTAGGCTTCCCTTTGACGCACTGCCGGCCTCGAAGGCTATGCCTCGGCTCGGCGGCCTCGCGTCCAAGACTTTGCCTATATAGGCTTCCCTTCGACGCACCGCCGGCCTCGAAGGCTATGCCTCGGCTCGGCGGCCTCGCGTTTAAGACTTCGCCTACTTAGGCTTCGCTTCGACGCACCACCGGCCTCGAAGGCTATGCCTCGGCTCGGCGGCCTCGCGTCCAAGACTTCGCCTACTTAGGCTTTGCTTCGACGCACCGCCGGCCTCAAAGGCTATGCCTTGGCTTGGCGGCCTCGCGTTCGTAACTTCGCCTACATAGGCTTCACTTCGACGCACTGCCCGCCTCAAAGGCTATGCCTCGGCTCGACGGCTCTGCGTCCACGACCGTGTACCACAAAGCTTCAGGCTGATAATGCCGCCCACCTAGAAGGTTGTGCCGGTGGGCGATCTTCGTCCATGACTTTGCTGCACATGCCGTTCGGATGCACCCGCCTCGAGGTTGTGCCTCGGTGGGGTGCCTCAGCATTCAGTACTTCATCTTTAGGGATGGAGCAACAAAAACCACCCCACACGAAGGGCCAACGAGAAGCGTCAATTTAGTACCTACCCTCACGCGGAGCACTCACACGATATGGAGTACAAAATAAGCTTAAGTCTTTGGGCACCCACGTACCCACCAAGCCAAAATTGGCTAAGTCACGGGTGCCCTTTGCGCATATTCCTCAGCTCTCGTGCCTCGCACAGACCGAGTCGAATTTGCAAAGTCTCGAGTGCTGCATTCGTCAAAGTGGAATTTGGCCAAGTCTTTGGCCAAGCATATTCATCAACAAGATACAAGACCTCGGACTCTTCTTTGCCCTCGGGCATCCTTGCGAGCATCCAAGGGCGGGGGCTAGTGTTGAGTAATCCTACCACTGCCGTCTCAAGACGAGCCCCAGCCTCGGGGCACTACTGCTGATGACTTTGTGTAATCACGAGGCCGTCGCCGTGCTGCGTTTTCGTCGACATCGGGCCATCGCGCATGCCCTCATGCTCGAAGCCCTCACGCACCCTCGCGTGCCCTTGCGTGCCTTCGCACGTGCCCTCACGCCTAAAGCCCTCGTGTGCCCTCGTGTATGCCCTCACGCTCGAAGCGCTCGCGTGCTTTCGCGTGTGCCCTCACGGCCGAAGCCCTCGTGTGTCTTCGCGCGTACCGCGGGAAGAACCTGCGATGACAACAATGCGAAAATGGATATGTGCTTGGCAAAGAAACACCGGTAGACGCACAGATTATATGGAATATAACATCTTGCTAATAGATTCGACATGAAGGACATCATGCACACCGTGTATGACCGCGCGCCCCGCATGCCTCGTGCACCATCACGTGCCCTCACACTCGCACCACACGTGCCTCATGCGCCCGCTCGCTCCGCGTGCCCTCGCGATCGAAGCCTTCGCAAAACCCTCGTGCCCGAGGCCTTCGCAAAACCCTCGCGATCGAGGCCTTCGCAAAACTCTCGCGCCCGAGGCCTTCGCCAAACCCTCGCGCCCGAGGCCTTCGCAAAACCTTCACGATCGAGGACTTCGTAAAACCCTCGCGCCCAAGGCCTTCGCAAAACCCTCGCGCCCGAGGCCTTCGCAAAACCCTCGCGCCCGAGGACTTCGCAAAACCCTCGCGCCCGAGGACTTTGCAAAACCCTCGCGATCGAGGCCTTCGCAAAACCCTCGCGCCCGAGGCCTTTGCCAAACCCTCGTGCCCGAGGCCTTCGCAAAACTCTCTCACGTACCCTCGCGCCTGAGGTCCTCGCATGCCCTCACGCACCCGGGCCCTCGCTCTCGAGCCTTATTGTTCATCGTCAACAAGCGAACACAAATTACACATAAACGACTAGATAATGGCCTCCAAAGCTCCAGCTGCAAACTAACATATACACATAGGCGAAACGCATCCGTGATCACTGTTCATACACAAGAGAAAGAAGTATGCGTCCGTAGAGGCGGTGGCATTTCGTCGAACGGGTGGCGTGCACCACGGAAACAGGAATGGAACGGCCTGATGCCGCTGGCCCGGGCCCAACACCGACCACCGTCACCGCGCCTCCACGGTACTGGCCAGACGCCGCGACACCCGAGTATGTGCCACGCCGAGGCCAAGACCTCCGGCAGCACTGCACCCGGTTGCCGCCGGTCGAGTGGCCGCTCAGCGCCGCCCGCATGGCGCGCGCGTGATGCCGCCTCACGGACGCCACCGCCCGAGGCCGCACCTCCGAGCAACACGCTGGTACCGGGTTGCCGCTGCCTCGCGAAGCGCTGCGTCGCCTCCGCGTGGGCCGCCTGTGGGCGACCACTCGCGCCATCGGGCGCGCGTTTGCTCACCACACCTCCGCGTGCCGTTCGCCGCCGTCGTGCTCCCGTCGAACAACAGCCGCCACCCTTCGTGCGCCCTCACGGCGTCGCAGAGTCGACGAACCGCACAAACCGCATGGAGTCGATCCGGGCCGTGCCTGGCGCCGTGCCGACGGCCGTGTTTCGGCGACAAGCGCTCGGCACTGCTACCGACGACTACATACGTAGCGACGCAGAACAATAATTGAAAAGAAAAACACATCAGAAGAAGTCATCCCCATCTGGACGAAAAAAAAGGAGGCAAACGTCGAGACACTTGCCAGATTGGACCGCCGCGTTTTGTGCGCCAAGGCATTCGTCGAAGTGCACCCTCGTCACACCGTGCCCCACGCCACGCGGGCTGCCCATGGCCTCCGTTGCGTCCCTGGCTTCGGTCGCTGGCTTGCAGCAATGGTGGCGCGACCATCTTCTTCGTCATCGCCATGGGCTTCTAGCGTGGTAACGCCCGCAACCTGACGCGCCCCGCCGACCCGGCACACCCGGGCGGCATCTTCCCGCACGGCATCGGCGGCGTGTTCAACGCCGCCATGGTGTACCTGAGCTACATAGGCTACGACGCCGTGTCCACCATGGCCGAGGAGGTGGAGCGGCCGGCGCGCGACATCCCCGTGCGCCCGGCCCGTGGATGTTAAACAGGGTGGACGCCAGGTGGATGGCCGTCAGGGCCGTGTTCACAACCGAGCTCTCCTTGGTGCTGTAGCAGATGCAGACGGAGATGAGGTGGATGACGCCAACGGCGACGAGGTCGACCTCGTTGAACCCCTTGGGGAGCCCCAGCACGACGAGGCGCCACTTGCTGGGCACGTCCACGCCGACCACCATGCCGAGGAAATGCACGAGCTCCCCGAAGGTGACGTGGAGGTAGCTGAAGGCGCCGCCGGCGACGGGCATGCCGACGGCGAACTCAGTGTAGCAGAAGGCGGAGAGCATCGCGCAGAGGCCGGCAATGGCGTACGACACCACGACGTCGGGCCCGCTCACAGTGCCGCGTGGCGCCCGTGGTGACGTCTGAACACCTGCGCCGACCAAGCCGCCGAGACCGAGGCCAACAAGGTCCGGCCACCGCGCATAGCGCCAAGGCGCCATGTGCGCCAGCGCAACAAAAGTGGCTGGCAAGGCAGTGTCTTGAGATGCAGATCCAGAGGAGGCGCCAGAGCAAAAATCTCCATGGAGGAAGAAAGTGAGAAATGGGGAGAGGAATGGAGGAAGGGGAATAAGTTCAGAAGTGGAGCTGGATATTACGGCCAAACAAATGGAAAGAGAGAACAAGATAAAAAAAGAGCTCCTTGGATTCCTTAGGGGCACTGAAAATATCGTGGTTACCTTGGATTCCCTTAACTTATACCACAGCATGTCTCATGTGAAAAGGAAAGCAAAGCCTGGACACCTGCTTCCTCTGAGGTACCAACATGAGATCCTCTATGACCCCAGCTACTGTGGCCTTGGTTGGCATATATCTGTATATATACACAAAGGTATGGCCTCACAAGGAACTCACGGTAGAGAAGGTGCAGCATCACCCTTTCGGACACAATCATCATTCAACTCTATCGGAATTCTTCTGAAGTATCGACATCTACATAAAGGCACAATTAAAGACTGCCCCTCTTGGCGTTCCTCCTGAAACGCCAAGGGGCAGGGGGGCTAGTGTTGTAAGAATAATTCAATCACACTGGTCGGACCTCGCCTTTCAGAAGACACGCGTACAGACCCAAGAAATGCTGTTATACTCGTGAAAGACTGTAATACGCCTTGTTTGTACCCCTAGGCTAGCAATCCCACTGAAGGGTATTTCCGTCATTTGTACAGGCTTGGGAGCCTATAAATACCCAATGTATCCCTCCTTTCAAGAGGGGGGCTCTCTTGAGCAATAAAGAAATATGTTCAAACTGGTGAGCCCTCGGGGGCTCCCTCTCCGGAGGTAACCCCTCGTTGGCTCACCGACAGGAGTAGAGCGGTCCTCTCGGACCCCCGAACCTGTATAAATCTTCGTATCATTTCTTACTCTCGTGGACGAGGGCTCGTTAGACGGCCGACGTCCACCCCCTCACTCGTGTTTAGTTTTTACACCTACAACAGTTATATCCCAGCATTTGTGGCTTACCTTTAATCTATTCATACACTTAAGCTTAAGGTAGTAATCTTGTGTTGAAATACTTGGTCTTTAGATTTTGCTTAGGCTTGCGAGTCAGTAGATCGTTAGTTGTTTGACAAGCTTATCTTGTCAGACCTAGGAAACACTTTTTGATTTATAATCTTGGTTTCTTTGTTCAGTTTGGTTAAAACTAAAAGTTAAATTAAACTTTGTTTGATAAAAACTTGTTTTAGATCTGGACAAGTGGTTGCTAGTGATGGTGCCTTCGTGCATGAGAATTGGGAAATGTGGTATTGTTGTCCGGATCGTTAAGGACCGAACTTTGACCTGTCAATTTGAGTACCTTATGTACTTCCACACGCGGTGTATGGGCGCTGCTGTAACATCCCAAATGTATAATTAGGGTTAATCAAGTATAATTATATGTGTAGAAATTAAAACTTTTTCTCACATCTTGAAAAACCCTAAAATCTTATGTAATTATTGTCCAAGAGTTGTGTAATTCAAAAACACAAAGCTCTTGTTGACCAGAAATCAAACTCATTCTCCAATTATCTTAAATCTTGTGTCAAACATTTGGAATATATTTTCCTTGGTCCCAAAACTGATATGGGACCCTCTGAAAAATATCACAAGTTGTAAAACTAGTTTGATAAATTTTGGAGGTAAAACAATCCTTTAAACAACCTTAATGAATTTCCTGAGAAAATGCATTGCATAATAACCTCTGGAAATTTTATGCAAGGTTGATCTCATTGTCAGCAAGCTCCAGTTAAAGTTTCATCAAATTTGGAGTTCATTTGCTATCTCAAATAATTCTCGTAAGTTTCATTTGTTAAAAGCTAAATTTAAAAGCCTACACTGTTCCTTGGGCTAGCCATATTCAAAGTTGGTCCAGCCCAACCATGTCTGCACCTCAGCAGACCCCATCTCCACCTTGATCAGGTCGCAGCCGTTGGATTTACATCCAACCGCCACGACCTCCTCATGATCAACACCGCAAGGACCTCCCCACCTCATGAGGTCATTGCCGTTGGATCCGTGATCAATGGTCATGACCTCCCCTGTGTTAAACCTCAAAGACCTCCTCGAGTGTTAAACCATCGCAGGCGAGGTCATCCCATTTGTTGAGGTCGAGCCGTTGGATCAAATCCAATGCCACGACCTCCTCCTCAACATACTCGGTCCAGGTCATCCCACCACGTGAGGTCATAGCCCTTGGATCCAAGATCCATGGCCCGACCTCCTCCTCTCAACCTAAACTAAACAAACCTCCCACCTAACCAAGGTCGAGCGTTGGACCAGATCCAACACTCACGACCTCCCCGTGTTATCAAGCACTCACAACCTCCCCATCTTTTGTTGTGCACCGTTAAATTAAAATCTACTGGTCCACGACCTCCTTTTTGTCTCATGCTTTGAGACCTCCCCAACAAGACGTGAGATCGTAGCCCTTAGATCTAAATCTAAAGGCCATGACTTCCTTGTGCGTTATGCAAGCTCAGACCTCCACCTCTTTTGATCGGAACCCTTAGATCTAAATCTAACGGTCTGACCTCCCTTGCCTGCTGCGCATCATATCAGACCTCCCGGTCATTGTGTGCCCTTGGATTTAAATCCAAGGGCCATGACCTCCCTCATGTCTTTTGATCGCGTGCAGTTAAGTCCTCACCGAGGTCCGCACTGTTGGATGGAGATCCAACGCTTTGGACCTCTGTCCCTTTTCCTCACGTGCGTTTTGCGATTGAAATCGGAGGGCCACGACCTCCCCATCCTTGATCGTGTGGTGGGACCTCCTCCCACCACTTAAAACATAACGGTTCAAAAATGAGATCCGATGGTTAGGACCTCCCTGTGTCTTATCCAACGGTCATAAGGACCTCCTGTTCTTCTCCTTCCTCTGGCGCGCATGCGTGCTCAGCGGTGGAGTTAATCGTGCCGAGCCTCTGCACCTTTAATGACTCTTTCTTGACCGCATTTAGATTTAATGCGGTCATTTTTCACTATCAGTCAAGACACCGCCGGTTGTCAACTTTATGTCATGTCCATCCCATGGACCAACCCGTGGGCTAAGCTCACCATGGAGCTTAGCCCCACTCCATAACCTTCACCTCGGGCTATAAGTGTCCACTGAGCTCCCCGTTGGCTTCCTTTACACACTTGGAGCCTGTCATACCGATGTTTGGCCGAGCTCCTAACTCACTCACCTCCTCTCTAGTGGCTGCCATTGTTGAAGTCCTTGGAGCTTCTCAGAGCTCAGAGTTCCAATGGCTCCCTCTTTCAAACCTTGCTCACTCTTGCTCCCCAAACCTCTGGAATAACCCTAACTTATTTTGTTTGGGCATTTTTCAGAGGTGGACAAAGCTGAGCTTGAGCCGGTGCCGTGAGTCAAGCTTCGTTGTCTTCCCCAACTCCGGCCATCACCTCCACGACCTCCCAAAGACCTTAGGACCTCCGGTACCTCCTGTTAGTCCTTTAGTTGCTGGCACCCGCTGAATGCATGTCGCGGAGCTTTAGTTTTGGCACACGCTTGATTGTCGCATGAGCTCCATTTTGCATTTTCGTAGTTTGGCCGTCTTTGGTCATCTTTTGACCTCTCGGCTCGGCGGCGTTCAAGGCCGTCGCCGCCGTTGAGAGAAGGACCATTGAGCGCGCACGGTTATTGCGGACCAATCGGTATCATTGGACCTCACCGGCCGGGCTCTATATCGCGGCGAGATCACTTCTTCACGCCGGGATTTTGTCGGACGCCCCGGCGTGTCATTGTCGTTTTAGGACATAAATTCACCGCTTTAAATGCCCAATCATTGCAATCATGGGGTTAGCGTTAAATGCCATTAACTTTCTCTTTGCGCATTTAAAACCTCCCTCGCGGACCTCCTCATGGTCCCGCGCATTTATTCATGTCCAAGTGCGTGCGCGAGCTAAGGCGCTGGGTCTGGGACGTCCAGACCTCCTCCGAGGAGATCTGGAGCGTCCAAGACCTCCCCTCGCGCAATCGTGGCCGTCCAGACCTCCCCGGAGGTCTGTGATGTTAGGACCTCCTTAGGACCTCCCTAGGTTATCTCGGTAGTTCATGACCTCCCGGGTAGATCTTGACCGTCAAGGTCCTCCTCGGACGATCCGAACCATCGAGGACCTCCTTGGAACATCTGGACCGCCCGGGACCTCCCTGTGAGGTCTTGGCGATGCAGATCTTCCTTGGGGAGATCTTGATAGTTTAGATCTTCCTTTGGAAGATCTCACCGCTGAGGACCTCCCTTTAGATCAGGTCATTCGGACCTCCTTTCCATGTTGTGGTCCGTTGGATTTCCCATCTACGGCCACGACCTCCCCTCACCTCGCGCATGTGAGTTGCTAAGAGGTCCAGGACCTCTGGACCTTCACGTCTTGGCGTGTGTGATGTTCTCTGGGAGATCTTGAGCCGTTGGATTTAAGATCTGTGGCTCACGCCCTCCCATGCCCTTGTGAGTTTTAGAAATTCGGTGAGGCCTTAGTTAAACTGAAATAAGGTATAGACTTTAGAATTTCATATCTCTTTCATTTTAATTCCAAATGAGGTCATTCAAATTGTGTTAGCTCTGTATTGAACTTGACTTTAATCCAAAAATGATTGTAAGTTGAGTTCAGCTCCAGAGCACAGTTTGCCATCAGGTTTTAAAACTCCCTTTAAATATACACTCAAAAACAATACTTAACTTGTAAAATACATAACTAATGCTCTATAGACTATTTTTGGGTGAGACCAACTTTGTTGGTTTCCTCTCTTAGTGAACTCACTGTGAAAATTAGTTTTGAGCATGTTGCTGTTAGGAAAATGAGGATTTGTGCATTATAATTTTGTTCAAGTTCTTGTTTTTGAAAGATTATAGAAAGTGCAATATAGCTCCAAATGAGGTGAACTCAATTGTGTTATTCATCTCATGAGGTGCTGGTTTTACAGTAAAAATTTCAGCTTCACTTCTATTCTAGAAAATTTTGCGATGAACAGTAACATATTTCTAATTAATAGGCTGAGCAGAATTGTTTTGCTCATATCTTTTGCATTGAGAATCCAAATCCATTGGTTCTTGTTGCAAAATTTCCTAGAAATCACCCTCTTGCTGCTGTAGAAAATTCAGAGAATTTGGAGTTCGTTTGTTGTGCTGTCTTTGTTGTGTCTCGTCGTTCTTATCGGTTCTTTCTCGCTTTTCCGTTAGGCTTCGACATTTGTGGTGATCCCGAGAGTGACCCTCCGCAACAAAGTGACCACCAGCAACAAGGCAAGCGGTTTGATCATTTCCATCATTGTCCCATTACTTTAAAGCTTAATATATCGTTTTACTTCTATGTATGCATGCTACTTTGTGTTAAATGTCGCTAGCAAGCCTATAGTTGCATAATCTGTAGGAATTGTTTATCCTCTACTACCATGATGCTAGGTTATTTGCTGTGGTGGGAGCTCGTTGGATGAGCTCTTATCACTTAGTAGTTTCGATTTAAATTGCTTAGACATGCTTAGTTATCGGTAGAAATGGGCGATCATCGACTTAGTCGATGGTCTTGATCACTCAAAACTGATTATTACTCTTATATGTCCAGCACTTGTGCTTTGATTAATTGTAAAATCAAAACTGAAAATAAAAGATTGATTTAGACTTGGGCATATTGGATGGATGGCGTGGTTTTTGGATGTGGTGGTATGCCCGGGTCCCTAAGGACCGAGTACTTGGGTCACTAAGCCAGCGATTTTGCGTACTAACCACACGAGGGGCATATGGAACCCTCTTGACTTAGTACTTTGGGCGGTGTTAATTGGGGTCGCTCGGTTGGTGTGTTTTAAAGATAAAATGTGTGTGTGATGTGGGAGGGAGCATTAGCTTCGGGAAGGTTGTGTGATGTCTCCTTCTCCCGTGGGTTGTGCGACTTAGAATTAGCATTGTCCATTGGAAATGTCTCGTAGGACTTAGCCGTGCGGCATACCAAAGGTAGTGTGCCTAATGGAAAGGCGGTCTGACGTGTGGGTACAGTGGTACACCCTGCAGGGATAAAACTATTCGAATAGCCTCGTCCTAGGTTATGGACATGCTTGGTAAGGTCGTTCAAGACTAGACTACAACCTTTAATTAAAACTTGACATGGTTGGTATGAACGGGAGTTCATGCTATTGTTGTGGTGACTTGGGTTAGTCACTTCCGTGATTGTTCTTGTTGTTGTTATTATGTTATTATCGCGTTGTTATTTCAACAATTAAAAATGCTTTGTCAAATTGCTTTCAATCTACTATATTATTGCAAATAAATGTTGCTTTATGCTAAAATGAGTCCAAAGCCTCATCCACTTAAATAAAGCTTGCATGTAGCTAAATTATAGTTACATTATCTTACGTCAGTCTTGTGAGTACAATAAACAAGTTATTGTACTCATTTGCTTTGCTTAACAACTTTGTTGCAGAGGAGGTAGAGCCCAAAGGGCTTTACTTTTCTTGAGTTGTGCGGTGGTTGGGAGAGCGACTAGCTTGGCGGTCCGGTCGATTGCCTTGTGGGCTAAAGGCACTTGGTTGGCTCTTATTTTGGGCCATCTTTATGGCACTTTTTGCTTCCATTGTTATCTTTTGTAACTATTGTTATTTGGCCTAAGGGCCTCTCTTTTGTAATATCTATTCCATATTAATGTTAACTTCGGTTTGTTGCTTATGTACTATGTGTTGTATGGAATTGATACATCCTTTTGTTGTGAGGTATGTATCTTGATTCAGGAAGTATACATCTCTCGAGACTGGTTTATTTGGTTGATAATACTAGGGTCAATTGGATGACTAAGTATTATGAGCCTAATAAACGTCGGGGTCTCACAGCTGCTTGGTTAAGTAAGGGGCTGATGTTATTGAGTTGAGGAACTGGTGGTGTGAGGACATTTATGGATTCATGTGTTCGTAGGGCTCCGATTTCAATTCTATATGTGCAGGGGAGCACAATTTTTATTTTCAGTTCATTGAATCAGCATTCCTGACATAACATGTGTGCCTCAGTTAGCAAGTTCTATCAGAAACTTGTACTAAGAGGGATCAGGTCGCACATGGGTGATTCAACTCAATAATGTCAACTTGCTGAAAAATACTGAATCTTAGTTTACCCGATCAACATACCAAAGGGCGCGGCAGAGCGTCACAGAGCGTGCACCGGAGATGAAGAAGACACGTCCGCATTCCGAGCGCTACAATGCGAATGGGGAGCTCGGGTTAGCAAAAATGGAGGCGGTGCCAAAAGATAAAAGAATGCACTCACGTGGCGGCGCTTACCGGAATGGGGAAGGGAGCCTTGCTTCCTTCTTTCCCACAGCCGGGAAAAAGAAGTGAGCTTAGAGAGGGACCTCAAGGGAGTTTTGTACGAGCGCAAGAACGGAGAAGCTAGCGGCGTGAATAGGCGAAGCTTGGGGACTAGCTGTCGTGGGCGGTGGACGAATGCCGTGAATGGAGCGGGCAGGGCGTGATGGCCACTTGGAGCTCAGCTCCTAGCTCGCCTCTGCCCAAGGTTGAAGACGGGCACGAAAAAGGGTGGGCCCACCGGCCAGTGAGTGCGAAGAGGTGTGGTGCGGCTCGGAACTGGCTATGGCTCGATCGGATTGCTTGGGGCGATAAGAACCACACGATAGAATTTGGACGGTAGAGATTGTGTGGCCGTTCGGACTAGTCCGAACGGCCCAACCATTAAGAGCCATTCGATCTAAATTGGACGGCCAAGATTTGAGTGGCCGTTCGGACGGTCAGAACGGCCCACTCCGTTTCAGCCCTCCGATCATGATCAGACGGTCCATGTGCGAGTGCGTTTAAGTGGTCCGGTCAAGTGAGGTGGTGCGTCGGACTCGAGCCAGGGTGCGGTCGAGCCAACAGTGCTAGCCCAAGTTTTGAATTCAGTTGGCCAAAGCTCACAAGGTTTGACCGGGCCTTTAAAAATAGAAATAAAATTTTAAAAATTATGAAAAAATTTAGAGGGGTCCTTGGGACATCCTAGTACTCAAATAAAATCTTAAACATCACTGTTCAATATTTAATTTGAATAATTTAAATTCAAACTTGGAAAAGGTTAAAGAAAAGATTTGAATTTTCTGAGGGTTGAAAAGAGTTCCAAAAATTTGGGAAAAATAATATTTATTCTTCAAAAATATTCAAGTATTTAAATAAATTATTTCCAGAAGATGTTCTTAAGTTTTTATTTTTGCTTTCTTTTGGAACTAAACTTTAAGTTGTAGGTTTAAACTTTATTAAGATTTTCCAAGTGCAATAAATGATGTAAAAGATTCAAAAACAATATGCATATTAATAAGATGCATACTAATTATCATTAATTAACTTGGGGATGTTACAGGTCATGACCTCCCCTTGGGTCACGACCTCCCCTTTGGTCACGACCTCCCTTCTGGTCACGACCACCCTTTCATTTTGGACTCCTCCTCGGGACCTCCTCCTCAAGACCTCCTCCTTTAGGACCTCCCCAAGACCTTCTCCTCAGGACCTCCTCCTTCAGGACCTCCCTCGACCTCCCTCTTGGTCACGAACTCCCTCCGGTCACGACCACCCTCTTGGTTTCGACCAGCCCCGCCTATGGGTCCCCTGCTCACCTTCTTCTTCCTCTCGTCGTGTCACTGCTGCTGTGAAAGTCCTCGCGCATTAAATGCTGTTGTGTCGCATTAAATGTTGTCGCTTCCTCCGTACTCGTCTCCTCTCTTGTCTCCTCTCCTACCTACCCCCATCCTCTCCCTCACCTACTGGTCGTGCGCCTCTGCCACGCCGCCGCAAATCCCGTTCCACTGCCCTGTCAGCCCCGCCCTGGTCATCTTCCACCTCTGCCTGCGTCAACACCACGCGCCCTTGCCGTTCGGGTCAGCGCCGTATGTGCGGTTCACACCAACCCACCTGCCCCTGTTGCGCGCATTGAATGCGGCGTCCTCCGTCCTCTTGGACCACCCTCCTCAGGACCTCCCTCCAGGACCTCCCCGCGCCTATATAAAGCACCAGGGAGCTCCTCTTGCCCTCCTTTTTTTTTCTATCTCTTCCGCTCTTTCTCCCTCTACCTCAAGATCTCCTCCAGACCTCCCTTTTCGTTTAGACCTCTCTTTCGTTTTGAACCTCCCATCTCGTTTGGACCTCCCTCCGAGAGCTAGTTCTTCTCCGTTCGAGCTACCCTTCGAGTGGTTCAAATTCCTAAACTTCATCTAAATTCAGTACCTTTCTTTTGGCTCTAGTTTGGCAATCTCTTTGGTCTTTATTTGGAGTTATTTTATTTATTTGGCTCTTTTTGAACGTGTAGATTCCGGCGTTGCAGAAGACTTCGTGGACCCAACAACCTCGACTGAAGCATATCAACTCTTCAATGAAGGCAAGTCGTGGGCCTTTGATCATATTGAACCTATTTTATAAAAGTATATTGTTTTGATATAACTTGCATGGCTAGTTGTATAAAAATGGTTTTGGGAATAGTTAAACATCCACTCGATAGTATGCTTCCTTGTTCAATTGCGATCGACATGTTGATATGTACCCTTGGTTACCATAGGATGGGTTATCTTAGTTGGTCATTGTTGTAATACCAACATGGGTGTGTTTATGCTTACCGTGCTTTAGTTACATGATGGTCTCTCGATCACATACTCCAAGAATGGTTGAATTTGACTAATTGAAATATGGAATTGGGGGTGACGGAGGCGCATTGGGATGAGGGTAGCCATTTGGCCGGGTCGAACTCAAAAATGATTTCATACTAAGGCAAATGAACGTGCAGTAAAGGGGGTACCGGAGTCACATTGGGATGAGGAAGTTTCGCCTAAATAGCCACTAAGGACTTAACCTTGTAAGCCATTGATCCGGGCCTTACTGTGCAACCACATGTCCAAGATGGGGTGGACTTGGCCAACTAATTAGCAATGCTTTGAGTCGGTTCTGTTATGGTGGAAGTGTGAACCCTGGGATAGACATTCACACTTGGCACAAGAGGGGGCCGGTCGACTGGGTTGTTGTTTTGAAGGTGGATATTGGAAGTTGTGGAGCCAGTCGGAGGCGAAACCTTAGCGAACAAAACCGAGTTAAAGCAGAACTTTATAAAGGCCTTGTCACATGCTCTAGACTGCTTACCGAAGGTAGTGAGTAGTGGTATCGATGGATACTAAACAAACTAGAGAACTCGTGTCTTGTGGCTCAAGCTGTACAACCTCTGCAAAGTGCAAAACTATTCAAATAGTTGTGTCCCCAGTTATGGACAATGCTTGGTGATTTCACGCAAGTGGTAGTTTTCTCAAAAAGTGGACGTGGACGTTCACGAGTGGTCCTGGAGTGGTCCGGGAAGTGGTCGTGGATGCCCACGGGTGGTCGTGGGTGTTCACGGGTGGTCTGGGAAGTGAACAGGGTGTTCACGAGCTGTTTCAAAGAACTTGTTTACTTATGTATTACTCTTTCAACTTGTGCTTTGTAATAGCCTCGCATGAATAATATTTGCATCCTTTTTCCCCACGGCTTGCTGAGTACATTCAAAGTACTCACAGCGTGCGCCCTCTATTTGATCAGTAGAGGAGGGTGACCCAGGGAGCTCTGAGTTCTATGAAGAGGAGTTCTTCGAAGACCATGCGATCTAGGGGACGTCCTCCACTCGATAGCATGTGGGCGTGTCGAATGGCTTCCACGAGTTGTATTGTTTCCGCTGCAAGTTTCCTTTTGGTGCTGAGCCCTGCGTAGCAACTCTGTATAAACCTTGACCATAAGGTCTTTTGCTACTATCAATGTTAATTTGTCTGCTTCATCCTTGTCTTGTGGTATGGATTTGATTACACCTATGTTGCAACTATGTGAGCTAGCTACTGATCTGGGACTAGTTCAGAATGCACAGAGGGTACCCGGGGTCTCGACAGCGGTGGTATCAGAGCCATATCGACTGTTGGACATAACCTTAGTTAGCATGGTCATTTTAGTAAAGTCTCAAAATTTATTTTCTAAATCAAACCAACTGATTAACATGAGTAGTATTCTTCTCCCATCTTACTCTATTCTTCTCTCACCTTATTCCAATCTTTCCCTATATCATCCATAAGTTCTTTTATCTTATCCCTTCTGAAACTTTGTTTCTGAATTCAAATTGATCTTCTCACCCCAGTAATCTCTAAAGGATTGAATTTTTTCCAAGCCGACCACCCACCTAAGTAGGGTTAGAAGTGCTTTAGCAAAGTTACCCTTTTTAGTTTCGGTATCGTTTAGCCCGAGAGATAGGACCTTCGGCTCGAGTTTTGTTGCCTCTTAATAGCTTTCCGGCTATTTGTTCTTTTGGGTTTAACCTACCTCTTCCCAGTTAGGATACTTCTGTTTTTCTCCCTTGTCTTTCTCGTCTTTTGTGCTTTTCCCTCTCACCCGTCATGCTTTCTTCTTCTTGTCTATTAAACCTAGGAAGGTTTGTTTCAGATGGATCAGACCCGCACCTCAACAAGTGCTAGTGCACCAGTGGATCCCAACGCCGGTGTTAACCCCAATACACCATCTCCACCAGCCGCAATAATAGACCAAGGCTTGAGTCAGTTTATGGCAGCCCCGGACGTCGTGCTGGGTAAGTTCCTAGTAAATTCAGCATCTGCTACTATTTTGTTTGATTCTGGAACTTCGCATTCATTTGTTTCCTTGATTTTTGTTGCAAAGCATCAGTTGAAAGTTTCGATTCTTAAAACCGCCTTGTTGGTTCAATCCCCTGGTTCGGAGTTAAGTACGAACCAAGGTTGCCCGCAAGTTAAGGTGACCATAGAAGGGGTAGAATTTCTAGCCAACTTGATCATCATCGACACCAAGTCCTTAGATGTGATTTTGGGAATGGATTGGCTTGCTGATCACCAAGCAATTTTGGATTGTGGTGGTCGAAGCATCACCTTAGTCAGTCCAGTTGGGACTGAAGTAAAGTTTGAAGCCTCTTCGGAAAAGCATGTTGGAGCACTAGTCTGCAGCGTCAATGTTGCATCCTTGGAAGACGTGCCAGTGGTCAGTGAGTTTCCAGATGTCTTTCCAAATGAGTTACCTGGAATGCCACCAGACAGAGACCTAGATTTTGTCATCAACTTGGTTCCTAGAACTGCCCCGATCTCCAAGAGGCCCTACTGTTTGCCGGTTGACGACCTAGTCGAGCTGAAGAAGCAAATCGAGGAAATGCAAGACAAAGGCTTTGTCAGACCAAGTTCTTCGCCTTGGGGAGCCCTAATGATCTTTGTTGCCAAAAAGGATGGTATCCAGCGGATATGTGTGGATTACCGCTCACTCAATGAAGTCACCATCAAGAATAAGTACCCTCTGCCCAGGATCGAAGATTTGTTTGACCAGTTAAAGGGAGCCAGAGTGTTCTCCAAGATTGATTTAAGATCAGGGTATCATCAGTTGAAGATTCGTCAAGAGGCAGGGCGGTGGGTTCATGGTCAAGACAGCTTTCTCGACCCGATATGAACTCTATGAGTTCATGGTCATGTCCTTTGGATTGACCAATGACCCTACTTACTTTATGAACTTGATGAATAAAGTGTTCATAGAGTATCTGGATAAGTTCGTCATTGTCTTTATCGATGATATTCTAGTCTACTCTAAGAGTGAAGAAGAGCACCTTCACTTGATCCTGAACAAGCTTAGAGATCATCAACTCTATGCTAAGTTCAACAAGTGTGAGTTTTGGATAAAGGAAGTTACCTTCTTGGGACACGTCATGTCTGCAGAAGGAGTCGCCATCAACCCCAGCAAAGTCCAGGATGTGCTCAATTGGGAGTCACCCAAGTCAGTGCCTTAGATCAGGAGTTTCCTTGGTATGTGTAACATCCCAAACATGGGTTTGTATTTCAAATGTATAAAAATGAGGATAATTTTAAAAAAATCATGCATCATGTTGTCTTTGGAATTTGCTGGAAACTTTTTCAAAGGATTTGTTGATTTCAAAAACCCAGTGCTTTGATTTATCTAGAAGCATAGTCCTTTAAAACTTTCAAAACAAAACTTGTGATCATCCTATAGAAATATTTTTCCTGGGTTTTAGATCATTCTTGTGACTCCTATGAAACATTTCATATTTTTTAGATTTTATTTGCTATTTTGAAAAGGCTAGTCAAACCAGTTAGACCCCTTGTCAAACCCCTAGGGCAGCAGATTGTAAATTTTCTAGGGAGCAATCCATTGCATTAAAAATTCTGGAAAAATTACAAAAGGTTTCTCTTAGACCCAGTAACCTTCCATAAAAATTTCAGAATTTGTGGAGCTAAACTTCTACCTCTAAAAACTCCCAAACCTTCTCAGCCTATTTATCAAAAACCAGTTTTTACTGTTCCTTCGACCGGACCCGACCTCTGGTCCGACCGAGCCGACTCAACTCGATCGAACTTCCATAAAAATTTCAGAATTTGTGGAGCTAAACTTCTACCTCTAAAAACTCCCAAACCTTCTCAGCCTATTTATCAAAAACCAGTTTTCTTGTTCCTCGACCGACTCGAGCCTGCGGTCCGACCGAGCCGACTCAACTCGATCGAACCCCCTAATCCACACCACTTACCCCTTCGCTTTAAGCCGTCTGTTTGGGAATCAACAGTCCGGATTGATCAGAGCCGTTCAAACCGCCCAAACGCACCCCGTCGCTTTGGACCGTCCAATTGGTAATCAACGGTCTGGATTGAGTGACCGTTCAGACCGTCCGAACACCCTTGTCACATGGACCGTCTGATTTTGATCTAACGGTCAAAACCCATCCCGTTCGTTTAACTCGACCCAGCCCTTCTCACCTGAGCCGCTGGCTAGTGGTCCCCGCTGGCAGATCGTCATCTCCACGCGGCCTCCGCGCCCTCGCCGTCTTGCCTGCACACGCCATGGCTACTTCGCACGTACGTCATCAAACGACCCACCCCTGGTTTGTGATGCGCACCCATGGTTCGCCCGCGGTTCCGCGGCCCCTACCTGCCCTTGTCACTTCGCCATCGCCTCAACGTCTCTCCGTGAGCCGTGTGCACCGAGCTCACCTTCGCCGGCCTCTCCTCGTGCTCTCCGTTGCCTCCAGCTATAAAAGCCAATGGAGACCCCTCCTTCATTCTTTTCGTCACCATAGAGCACTCCCTTACCTTCGTTCCACTCTTCTTCCTCAAAGCCGAGAGCAAAAGTGAAGCTCTAGAGCTCGGTCAACGCACCGCCACTGCTCTCGGTCACTTTAGTGGTTCAATTGCAAATATTTGCGCGTCACTTTGCGTCCTTGACCGCCAACATCTTTTCCCCTAACTCAATTTTGGTTTTTATGCTCAGGGATCATCCGATTTTGGATTTCCTTATTCCCGGCCGAAAAACGCCTCCGTCTTCCCCAACACTGGTGAGGTTAATCTTTTTTCGATTATTTGCTCAGGAGCGATCTTCTAACCCTACTTGACCTTCCCCTACCCCTCTTTGCTCCTTTTGTTGCTCAGGCCGATCCCTCCACGGGAGCACCACCACCGCCGTCCATCGCCGCCAGCCCAACTCCGGCTACCTCCTTAGCTTCGGATAATCTTGGTGAGCTCCTAGCACCTCTTGGTAGCTCATGCGCACACTAATTCGTTAAGGGCATTGCCGGTTTAGAGATTGTCATTTCAACCATACA
This sequence comes from Phyllostachys edulis, assembly GCA_036346405.1. Taxonomy (NCBI): domain Eukaryota; kingdom Viridiplantae; phylum Streptophyta; class Magnoliopsida; order Poales; family Poaceae; genus Phyllostachys; species Phyllostachys edulis. The sequence continues at coordinate 132,262 of JAYEVD010000745.1, forward strand.
CCACCGCCGCCTATTGCAGCCGTGTCACCGCTTCACGCTGTCCTAGCCGTCGCCGCCGGCACCGTCGTGTGCGCGAGGGTGCCAGGAGTCCATTTTGACCACCCGACCGCGCTGCAGTGCCCTGGTTCGCCGGTGTTACGCCGGGCGATCTCACGACCAGAGCTGCTCCATTGTCGGAAGAGCCGACACACACTGTAGAAAAGTAATTAGAACCAAATCACGGTCGTAGGGCAAATTAATGACTGTTGTAGTTAATGACGGGTTAAGTTAGGTTAATGTTTGACTGACGCGCAGGCCCCACGTATGGAAACTCATGCCATTAAGTCCTGAGAATCATTTAGTGGCTGACTCATGGGCCCAGTTTTCACAGTAAACCCCCTGGTCCATGAACCGGTGAAGCACTGTGCCATGAACTTGTAGTCTTTGCACTATTCCGTGAACCCGTGAGTATGACAACTGGGTCCCATTTTTCAGTAGCATTTTAATTCCCGGTTTTAAAAGAAAAAGGGCATTGTTTCTTAGGGCCCACTGATCAGTGACTATGGCTAGTTTCAGTTCGGTATAAAAAGGTATTGATGACTTTATAATTTCCGAATTGGATTATTTGTGTACTGTTAATTGTGTTAAACTTCAAAATTGCATAAGTAATTCATTTTAACTCCTTTTTTGATGATTCAAATTTTGTTGGTTTCTGTCGGACCCGGGAACGAAAGATCCCGAATCCTCTGTGTTCATACATCAGTCCAAGATTTCCGGTGTACACAGTTACAAAAATGATAACATAACCAAATCTCGCATTTCATTAATAGTAAATCGAGTTCGATACAAATGGGGCATGAAGCCAAATAAATAAGTAAATAACACAATGAAATAAAAAGATAGTAGTAGGCGAACGATCCGCCACAGTAATAAATCTGGGCGAGTTTAGGCGCGGTGTCTTCACCGCCCCGATAGTAGTCTTCTCACGAAATTTTGTTGCATAAAGCAAGTATGAGCACAACTACTGTGCTCGCAAGTTACACCCAATATGGAATTGTAATGCATGCATAAGGTAAACAAAGGACATTGGCGGGGTTATTTTATGAAATGTTAGCAGCGGTTTTAATTTAAATAATCATAATAGATTGCAAGGCCATTTTCATACATTAATTAAAATCATATTGTAAATGACAATTGAATAATGTGGATAACCTCCAAGAAGGTGATGGATATCCTCCAATCACAATGGCTAACCGCCTAATTTTTCCCACAGACTAACCATCCTAAAAACATTTGTTGAAACCATTTTAAAACCAAAAACAAGACTAACTCAAAGTGGCTTTGCTAGCATGTCCATGATCATGATGAATGCTATTCAATAGTTTTCTACTCTGCAGAGTTTGTGCAACTTTACCCACACGAGATATTATACCCTTTGTGTCGGCCAATCCACGCTTCCTAAGGCGTGTGTGAACAAATATCACAAGGTCGTTATAATGATCTACCTCACAATACTCATGCCCGCTAAGGTTTCGCTTCCATTGACTAACCATCCTCCGGAGCCCCTCTTGCGCCATGTGGGACTACTTGTCTAACCAACACCCACTCATACAACATGGCACGAATATCTATGAGGTATCCCAAATTATTAAGCCAGTCCTTCCCATACAGGACATGTGGTGGTACGTTTTGGCATAGCAAAGGAACGCCAAAGGCGGTCCTTAATTGACTTGGGCGTCTTTCAAATTAAACCTCGGCTTTAATCCTAACCAGATTAAACCGTGCATAAACCTGCACCCACCTTTCATCCGTTACACCCAAGTCCAAACCATCTTTATTTTATTTAGTAAAACCACCTTTACAACAAATCTATGGTAAGACAATACCATAGGTTCAAGTTAAAACAAGTTTGTAAAGATTTGGCTAAATCCTCCCCAAAATCAAAATCATGGTCTAAGTATTTGCTAAGCATTTCCAAACAATTTATCTATGGGGACAAGGGATGACATTTCAATATTCAATATTGGCCATACAAGGACAGTTGAATATCTAATCATTTAAACAGAGTTTAAAATACTTGAATAAAAGTATGCATGCACTTAATAATTTGAAAACTGAATTTAAATAACTTTAAAATAGTAGGTGCAAGATGATCAAAGTATAACTTGCCTTCGCTGAAGTCTTGAAATTCTAATTCTTGGAAGAATCAAATTCCCTAATAAATTAAGTAATCTAAACGTGAAAATACGACAATCAATTGAAACTCAAATAAATACAAGACGACAGTTTAAACTAACTCCAAATAAAATAATTATATTTTATTTGACTAGATAATAATTTTATAAAACTTTATAAGTTTGAAACACTCAATTTGGAATTAGGAAATAAAAGATATGAATTTTACAAGCTTAAATCCTAAATTTGCAATTTAAATAGTTTTCAACTTCAAAATGACAATTTAAACTAATTCCAAATAAACTAATCTTACTTTATTAAGCTAGATAATCTTTTTATAAAATTTTAGAAATTTAATTCACTAAATTTGAAGTTGGAATTCAGAGGATATGAATTTTACAAATGTTAACCTAAATTTGGATTTGAATGAATTTCTAAATTCTAAAACAGAACTAAAATGATCTCCAAATTGAATAATTATATTTTATTTAGTTAGATCATAATTTTCTAAGAATTTAGCAATTTGAATCATCTAATTTGGAGCTAGGATGAATAAGTTATGAATTTTACAATTTAAATCCTAAATCTGTAATTTAAAAAGGATTTCCCGAATTATTTTTCTAAAGGAAACTCTAATTATTGCGCATGGTGACGTCAGCGAAGGAATTCCGGGATTTAAAAGAAATTAAAAACAATTCTGACGTGCGGGCCCCTTATGTCAGAGACACGGCCCACGTGGACTTAGTCCACGGGCCTTGGCGCACGGGGAGGTGGCGTGATGTGGCGCGCCCGCCCTGACGTGGCTGCCACATGGGCGTGAGGTGGCGCCACATGGGCGCACACGTGGCCACGCCACGCGGGCAATGGCGGCCCCGGCGTTGGGGACCGAGGGTCACCGGCCGTCTTTGCGACTCTGATGGCCGGCGAGATGCGCGACGGGACAAGGAGGAGACGGGAACCTAGGAGCTCACCCACATGGGAAGGCGCGGACGGGATGGCCGCGGCGAGCGAAGAGCGGCGGCGGCTGGGTCGACGGTGAAGGGTGGTTTCGTGGAGCTCCGGACGCGAGGTGGGCACCGGTGCGCGACGTCAAGTCGATGGAGGTGGTGGCGATGGCGAGGACCCGGCGACGGCGGCGACGGAATCGAAGCTCCACGCCGGACCCGGGCGAGGAAAATCCCAAATTGGCGAGCACAGGAGAGAGAGAGGGAGCGAGTGGTGGCGTTGGAGCGGTGAGGCAAGGGCTACCCGGCTGCCTTTTATAGGGCCGGGAGGAGGAGGAGGGAGATCGTGTGCATGAACGTGGCGGCGGTGGTTTTGGGCGCAAGGGCGAAGCCGGGCGAGAGAAGAGGGAGAGAGGGGAGTGGGGGCGTGTGTGCGGTTCACGCAGCGCATTTAACGCCAAGATCGGGCGGTTGGGAGGCGCCCGTTCTGAGCTCGTTGAAGACGCCAATGGCGGCGGAGCGGGCAGTGTGTTTGCGCGAGGAAGACAAAGCGGGAGAAGAAAGAGGCGGGCCCTCGATTTGCATCGGACGGCGGGACGCAGAGCGCGTGGAAGCTTCTTGGCCGTCCGATGCACATCAGACGGTCACTAGGGGTGAGCCATGTGGGTTGAGTTGGGTGAGTGGGCAGCGTCGTGTGTGAGGAGGTAAGTGGGCCGAGCTAGGGTTTCGCCCAAACACCGCTGAGGTTTTTTTTTAGTTTTCTAATTTAAATAATCTGTTAATTCCTTTTAGACTTAGAAAATAGCAAAAGAGCCTAAAAATTCTACAAAAACTCTCATAAATCCTTAGAGACATTTTAGACTTAATAAAATTATTCTCAACTTAAACTTGATAATATATTTTGTAATTAAATTATTTTAGCTTTAAAACATTTAGGAAAAAGCTTTTAAAATTTCGTAAAATTCACAGATTCAAATAAGTTTTAAACTTTAACCAAATTTGAAAATTTGGGCTGTTATAGCTTTCTATTTTAAATGTACTTTAATCTAAAATTGGTTTGAATCATGTTTCTATTCCAGAAAAATGTTTGTTAATAAAATAACTTTAGATTTAGATTTATTTTGCACTAAAAATTGTTTAAACTTGTAAAATGCATAAGTAATTCTCTGTAACTCCAAATTGAGTAAACTCAAGCTTGTTGGATTCCTATGTTAGTATAATTTAATGTAGAATAGGTTTTGAGTATGTTACTACTTCTGAAAATCTTATTTTACATATGATTTGTGTACTACTTTCCTAACTTTGAAAAATCATAAGAAATTCATTGTAGTTCCAAATGAGGTGAATCAAATTTCCAGTGCAATCACTTAGCTTGGAACAGGTCCGATATCCTGGGTCCCCACACCGGTCAACTGGGTTATTATTTTGAAGGTGGATGTTGGAAGTTGTGGAGCTAGTCGGAGGCGAAACCTTAGCGAACAGGACCGAGTTAAAGCAGAACTTTGTAAAGGCCTTGTCACGTGCTCTAGACTGCTTACCTAAAGTAGTGAACTAAGGCCGTAGACTGCTGACTGATTGAATAGTCATTTACCCACTGGTAACTGACACACTTAATCATCCATTTACCCACTGGTAACTGTCTGTCATCATCACCCAATAAAGCCTCAAATTCAAACATTTGAACCTCATTCAAACAGAGAGAGAGAGAGATGCATGATTCAGTAAAAATAAGGTGGACTTGGTCTACCAAGTGGTGGCGTCGTTAACCACAGACGCCAGTGGTTTGGTGACCTCGCCACGGTTGGCGAGACAAGGAAGTCGATGAAGTCCTCGGTGTGGAGGGGACGAATCGAGGTAGCGGCGAAAACGCGGAGCGAGGTCTCAACGGGCAAAGGGAGCGACGCAAGACACATGTCTGGCGCCAGATGCGGTCGTCTTTGCATCACCGCAACGCACGCAGGCACGGTCAAATGTGCAACAAGGCAAGACGCATGAGCAAAGGCCGTCGAGGAGAGAGGTGAGGTAAGGACCCACACCCGTGGCATCTTGTGCATGGTGGCGAAGCGCGATCGAACGTGTTGTTGAGGGAGGAGTAGGCTTGGTGGGAGATGGGGTTCAGCGGCGTGGTCGGCGTTCCCTGAGGTACACGTGCTAGAGCTTTAGCTCCTCAGAGCGCCTTTGACCGCGTGCTTTCGAGATGATGGCACGCTTGGAACGCAGCGGCAGCTGCTGGCGATGAGGTAGGGCCACCACCCTTGCTTGAACGGCTCCCACAGATCTCCTCCTTGTACGGAGGTTGTCCTCCGACAGGTATAGCTCCGGCGAGATCACGATCGCCGGCTGCACCACCGACGCCACGACCATCGGACCAGCGACCAGCGGCATTATCGCGGTGAAGTCGGTTCGATTCGCTAGGGTTTGGGATTTGGCGCGGTGGATTGCAATGGAAGAGGAGTCGGGCGCGTGTCTGAGTAGACTCTTGACCGAGTGGAGAGGTGATGTTGGGTGGACCAGGCCGGCGTGGGCTCCATGCCTTTTTGTGATTTCGGCCGATTTTTATGGCTGATTCGGTGTGGGCTAAGAATCCGTGTTCAAGCTGGTAACCGAGGAGGTTGAGGCGGTAGGTTGGCTTTCGATGGCCCGAGCCGCCGCGAACGTGGGTTTTGAAGTGTTTTGGGCTATTTTTATGAGGTTTTGGGCTGTTTTGGAGGGTGACGCAGTGTGCTAAGAGAGAGAGAGAGAGAGAGAGAGAGAGAGAGAGAGAGAGAGGATGCATGGCGTTGATATTACCCACTGCAGCATATAGTATTTAAGCGATTCTGTTTAGAGTTGCATTTAGAGTTGCCTCCAAGCATGGAGGCTGCCTCCTATTGAACATAAGGGCAAATAGAAGGCAGATATTGTAAAAGACTAATGATGCAAAAATCAGTACTAACAGCAGGCAACTCATTGTACTTCACAATATATGCAAAAACAAAATGTAAACAAGTCAATCAGTCATACGAAAGACTTACTGATGAGTTCGATGAAGAACAGGAAGCAACGTAGACTCGATGTAGTGCGTAAACGAGATGTATCAAATAAATGAGCAATCGTAGATCTGCATGCCGCCAAGCGAGTCTGCTTGGTTTGGCCGTAATGCAAAAAAAAAGAAGAAAAATCCAAAACAAATCTAGAAAAATTAGAAAAATGTGTAGAATTCAGAAGTAGACATGAAAATTAAAAAAATGAGACAATTATATTGAAAATGTAATAAAGAGCTTTATTAATGTCCATCTGGCTGCCTCGTTAAAACCTTCGCCAAGTAAAATCTCAAAATGAGAAAACCTTGGCAAAGGAAAAAGAGTACAGCCTATAGCTCTACAATTGTACATACATGATACATCCTTGTTCTATGCGTCGGTGTCATTGTCTAAGTACATATTTTTTATTTTTTTGCTATTTTTTAAGACCCCAACGGTCAAAAAAGGGTTTAAAAAAGGGTAAACCCCCCTAATGGTCGGATTTTTCGAGCCATGCCGTGCCAGGCACAACCCACAGGCACGGCATGGCCCTACTGCCTCGCGCCAGTCCTTCTTCTTCTTCTCCCCCACACGCCTCTCTCGCCGTCTCACGCGTGCCGCCGACCCCGCCACCTCCTCGCCTCCCCACCGCCCTGCCTGGCCCTCCACGACTCTGCCTCATCACCCCGCCGCCGACCATCAGCCTCGATGGCTCTGCCTCGCCGCCCTGCCTCCGACCCTCCGTCTCGTCAGCTCCGCCTCGAATGCGGCCCTCGCCCGCCACTGCCTCGATCAACACAAAGACTGCTGCGCTTGTTGTGGTGCCTCCTCCTCCTCCGCTCCGCAGATCACAGAAGATCGTGCGGCCGCAACGCCCTCCTCCTACCTCCTCTCCTGCGCCTCCGCCTCCGCCTCCCCGCAGTCGTGCCTCCCGGGCCACACGGGTAGTTTAGGACGGCCGGCCTTTGATCAGGTCGTCGTCGTCGGCTTGCCAGCGACCATCAGGTTGAGGTGGCGGCCAGCACGCCTCGAGCTCTCGTGCGAGCCAAGACAACCCATGAACAGTGCGGGCCGTGACGTGCTTAGGCCGGGCCTACAGTATCGTGCTTCGTGCCGGCCCGGTAGGTCTAGCCCATTTGGCCAACTCTATTCCAGACGCGTCAATCTCCGCCAAGGCGCCGGTCACGGCAAGTTCGTCTCATCATCTGATCATCTCCATGACGGCAAATCTCTGATACCAACAACTCCGACCAAATCCTCCAAAAAAAATTCCTTTCCTTTTTCCATTGCGAAACCCGCACGCTTCCGCGACCGTGTCCGTGATCCCAAACCCCAACCGACTCCGCACAGATAAGGCCATCATGACGGATCGGCGACCCCATGGCGGAGCCGTCCCTCCTCGTGCCCACCACCTTCGTCGACCTCCCCTTCCACGCCGCCCTCGGCGATGACCTGCCCGAGTTCCCGCCCCCCGTCGACGACACCTTCGCCTTCGAGGATTTTGATCTCGATGACCTAGACCTCTACTTTGACCTTGACCTCTTCTTCCCGAATGTGCAACTCCCGCCGCCTCCGCTTGCCATGCCATCGTCATCAGTTGGATCGTCGGATAGGGGATCCTCATCTTCCGTGGCCGTGGACGTCTACCGAGGAACGAGGAGTCGGAATCATCCTCCAGAGCGCGAGTCTTTGGAGGACAAAGAAACCAAAGGTCGGGACGAGGAGAACGCTTGAAGCAAGCTTGGGCCAGTGCATTAATCGGGAGAGCGCGACTGCCGCGCAGAGGAAGAAGCAAAGACGTGGAAAAATTTGGAGGGAAGTTAAAGGTCATGCAGGCCACCATCGCCGACCTCACCACCAGGATCTCCTACGTCACCGCCGAGAACGCCACTCTCAAGTCGCAATTGGGTGGTGCCGGTGGCGTGGGAGCCCTACCACCACTGCCGATGTACCCGACAGTGTACCCTTTTCTGCCGCTGTGGATCCACCCGGCATACGCAATGCGTAGCTCACAAGTTCCACTGGCGCCGATACCCTACCAAGACTCAGCGACTGCACCCACCGTGGTAGAGTCACCTGCCAAGAAGGCTAGGAAGGCCAAGAAGGTTGCTAGTGTTAGCCTCCTCGAATTGCTATTCCTGGTGATGGTTTGTGGGTGTTTGGTTCCTACTGTAAACCGGATGTATGGTGCAGTTGATCCTGGGGAAGGCGCTGCGTTCGATCCATCACATCATGGGAGGGTGCTGGCTGTTGAGGGGCCTCACAATAGTGTTAAGCACGGGATCGAGACGGAGATGGACACGGCGTTAAGCGGTGAAACCCTGGGATAGGTTGGGACAGGAGGTGCGTGACGGCGTTGACAGAGCGATTTCAGAGCATGGTGGCCCTGTGGCGCTCAGCGCCTGAGCGTGAGCCAGCGAGAGGAGGAAGACAGCCCTGACAGGTGTTGGAAATCACTCGCTGATTCCTCTCACAAGCACATGAAAAACACTCACTTGTTTTACTCTCTTTACTTATGTTTCTCTCGTTGGCTCTCACACAGAAACACAAGCACACAAAGAGAACAAAGGAAGGAGAAGAGACACACATACAACTTAGACTACATTTTCTTCTCACTACTCACTAGTACAATACAAATGCTTACAAGTCTTTATAAAGACCACGCCATTCCTACATGCAGCAACATGCAACCAATTAAACATGCCCACTTCCTGTGCACCACTAACCATTACTCCACTAACCATTACTCCACTAACCAATTAAGTCATGCATGCACTACTAACTCAACCGACTACCACCTTCTCCACTCCCCTTCATGCACGCATGCATGCTGACCACTAATCAACACACACAGCTGCTTATACAGACACATGCAACAATATTAATATCTAACATTCTCCCCCTTAATCTTGTCATGTCGACTCATCGATGCGGATCACCAGCACCTTCCTGCCACACGCAGCAGCATCTTCATCATGTGGACGATGTCATCCCAACGTCGATATCCACCTTGTAGCGGTCTCACACCACTACTCATGGCCTCCAACGCGAGAGAGACAACATTGTCTGCGGTCTCTCACCGCCAATCGATGCCTCCTCCGTGGGTGCCTTGCGCGACTCATCGCGCTGTTGTCGGTCTCACACACCGACTCCTCTAGTGATGATGGCTTCACACCACCGCCTTCGGCTTCACGCCGAATCCTCACAATGGTTTCACACCGCCGTCGCGCTCCGTGTCGCACCGCCAAAGCGAGCGCCTCCGCGTGCCGACCGCACACCATCATCGTCGGCATCACACTGTGACTTTCTCAACGATGGCCTCAGCCACCGTCGCCGGCCTCCATCTCGCCTGGAGTCTGCTGCCATCTGTGACCTCCACCTCGCATGGAGTCTGCCACAGCGCCACCTCTAGCCTCCACTCATGGAGTCTGCAGTTGGTGCGCCCATCATCGTTTGTCGGCCTCATGTCGACTCACTTCCCAGCAGTTTCGCACCGCCTCACCTTGCCGCCGCCGGTGTGCACATCACGTGCGATTCCGGCACACCGTGCTAGCCTCACCATGGCCGTGCGGACCTTCGCCATCGTGCTCATGAGCGCATGGTGTTGTAGCCAGCTCATCACCGGCACCCATGCACCTCTGCCCGACGTGTGCTGCTATGCACGCCATCATGTCGACCGGCGAGCTGTCGCCAGACAGCTTCTCCTCGCACCTTGCTCTGATACCAATTGTTGGAAATCACTCGTTGATTCCTCTCACACGCACATGAAAAACACTCACCTTGTTTTACTCTTTTTACTTATGTTTCTCTCGTTGGCTCTCACACAGAAACACAAGCACACAAAGAGAACAAAGGAAGGAGAAGAGACACACGTACAACTTAGACTACATTTTCTTCTCACTACTCACTACAATACAAATGTTACAAGTCTTTATAAAGACCACGCCATTCCTACATGCAACAACATGCAACCAATTAAACATGCCCACTTCCCGTGCACCACGAACCATTACTCCACTAACCAATACTCCACTAACCAATTAAGTCATGCATACACTACTAACTCAACCGACTGCCACCTTCTCCACTCCCCTTCATGCACGCATGCATGCTGACCACTAATCAACACACACAACTGCTTATACAGACACATGCAACAAGATTAATATCTAACAATGGGTGGGCCCAAGGTGTAAGTGACAGAAACAGGTGCGAGCTGGAGTGTGGTTCGGTGCAATAGTGTGTGGCACAGGCCGGTGAAGTTCAGACCACACGATTTAAAATGGATGGTCTGGATGCGCGATGATGTTCTGAACGGATGGGGGCGTTAGGACCACACGATTGAAAATGGACGGTCCAGATGCGGTGGACGTTTGGACGGTCTGAACGTTCCAACCGATCTGGACGGTCCGAATTGGATCGGACGGCTCGCGCGAAGATTGGCTCGAGCCAGGTGCGATTAGGCGGTCAGGTCCAACCGAGTCAAAGTGGCTCAGGTCGAGTCAACAGTTGACTCCGAATTTAAACCAAACTCTCCTACTTTGACCGGGGTTTAAAAATAGCAAATAAATTCCTTAAAATCTAAAATTTTTCAGGGAGGTTCCTGGCATGACCTAGTACCCATATAAAATGTGAAACCTCACTCTCACATTTTAAACGCTTAATTTAAATTCAAACCTAGAATAGTTTGTTGATGTGAGTTTGAATTTTCTAAGGGTTGAGTTTAGTTCCAAAAAATTGGTAAAAATTATATTTATTCATGATAAATATTATAGTATTTAAATAAATTATTTCTAGAGGATGATCACAAGTTTTTGTTTTTGTTTTCTTTTTGGAACTTCAATTTGAGTTGTATGTTTTCTTTGATTTCACAATTTCAATGCAACAAATTATGCAAAAACTCCATAAAAACCAATGCATGTTCAAAAGTTTTAAATTCTCTTCATTTTTATACATTTGAAATACAAACCCAAGAGTTGGGATGTTACAGAACGAATGATTGAAATTTGTTTAGCTAATCTAATCGGAACGAGAGCGAAGCATATGAAAAATCGTCGGCCGCGCGTTCGCTTATATGGGCAGAAAACGTAGACAGCGAATGACATCGACGAGACGCGACGCGACGTAAAAGAAAGAAAAACAAAACCGCATAGCGACCAAAATTGCTTACAAGATGCGCATCATTGCCCGGTGTCGAGGCGAGTCACCGCACATCAGAACAGTGGTAGGTGCAGTGTATAGGGGCTAAATGTGCGAATTATGGCAGAAGGGGGCTAGTTTTGAAAATAAAAAAGATTAGGGGGCCAGAAATGCAAAAATTTCAAAGAAATAGGTCGCAAAATTTCAGTGATTTGTTGTTTTGGGAAGAAGTTCACCGGCCAGTACCTAAGCAGGCAAGGAAGAGGTCAAACCTCCCAAATCCCAACTGAGTTTTAGGTCACTTGTGCATGTGCATCTACCAATGGAAAGTTGGCAACAAGTCAATCAATTCCTGAGAGATGCTATATACTCCACTGCTCAGTGTTGATGTTACACAAACACTATATATTGAGAGCAGAACAAAGTACCACAGGTTGATAAAGTAAAAGAGACTAACCCAAGCCTACGCAAACATTCATGACATAAAACAATATGATCAAAGTCAACTGATAGAAATCATAAGATGCATTGAAGCAAAAGCGAGTTCATAACTGTAAGACCCGGGATTAACACTCCCGAATCCTCTGTGCATTTCTGAACTAGTCCCATGATCAGTAGCTAGTTCACACAGTAAACAAATATGGTAACAAAATCATATCACAACTTTATTAATAAATAACAACAGAGTTGATTACAAAGGAGGCTTACATGCCAACAATAAAATAAACACAGCAGAAGACGAAGAAGTAGTAGGGTCCTGTTAATCTGCCATAGGCAATCAACTGGGGAAGCGGCCTAGTCGTCGAGATCCACACCGGTAGCAAAGTCCTTCTCCTCTGAAATTATTTGCATTAAGCAAGAATGAGCACAACTACCGTGCTCGCAAGTTACACCCGTCAAATAACAGAATGACATGTATACATGGATATCTCAAAGGAAGGCTTAATATGGTTGAATTTGCATAAAGCAGCATTTTCAGTTTAAATACTCGTATAAATTTTCAAGGCCATTTTTATACCATATTTAAAATCAGATTTTAAATGACAGTTTTATAGTGTGGATAACCTCCATAATGAATGGTGAAGGATACCTCCTATCACATGGCTTCCGCCTAAATCCCATTTGATAGAAATCCAAAATCATTTATGTCAAATCATTTTGAAACCAAAACCAAAGTATAACTTTGAGTGGCTTTGCTAGCATGTCCATGATCATGACGCTGCTATTCAATAGTTTTACACTCTGCAGAGTTTGTGCGACTTTACCCACAAGACACTAATTCTCTAGTTTATCCCAAGATATATCTATGCCACCGCCACTACCTAAGGTGAGCAGTCTAGAGCACGTGACAAGGCCTTTACAATGATCTACCTCAAAGTACTCATGCCCGCTAAGGTTTCGCCCCTTTGACTAACCATCCGCAGTTCGGGGCCCCTCTTGCGCCAGTGGGACTATAGTCTATCCGACACCCACTCATACAAATGGCACGACTATCTACGAGGTATCCCAAATTAATGAGCCAGGTCCTACTCCCCATACTGAGGACATGTGGTTGCACGGTGAGGCATAGCCCATTATAGGCATAGCAAAGGAACGCTCAAAGGCCGGTCCTTAATTGACTTGGGCGACTTCCAAATTAACCCTGGGCCTTAATCCTAACCAGATTAAGCCCGTGCATAAACCCCGCACCAACCTTTCAACCATTTCGCCCAAGTCCAAACCATCACTTTATTTTATTTTTCAAAGTCATTTATAAACTTCCATAACACACCAATGTCATGGATACAATTTAAACAATATTTGAATTTTGGCTGAAACTCCCCAAATCAAACATTTTTGGTCTAAGCATGTCTTTGCAACTTTTTCAAATGATCCTAGTTCATACTATTGTATCAACTAGGTTTTATCTAAGGTGACAAGGGTGAGGGATTCAATGTCAAGGTATTGTCGCACGAGACGGTAAGTGAACCATCCGCATCAGGTTCATCCAAACTCCAAAGAATTGTAAAATCCCATACTCCAATATTGATTAGTCCGATATCCACCATATCAGTCTATTCCTATGATCTGACCTCCATCGATCCAACATTCAGTAATGCTCTAATTTTATAATCTGATATCTATCAATCCATTAATCCTTAATGAATAATTTCTATTAATTCAATACCCATCAATCCGATGATTATGTAATCCTATAATCCAATTTTTGATAATCCGATATCCAATGATTATCTATTTCTATAATCCCTTCTTCGATAATCCATTATCAACAATTATCCACTTCTAAGATCTAATCAAGTTTTATTTTTGTAATCCCACCAAGATTTAATCCTATAATCCAACATCCAAGCAAATCAATATTCTACAATGACTACTTCTATAATTCAATCTTGAAAGTCCAATATCAATAATTAACTATCTCTTCAATTCAATATCCATCGCTCACTTATTTCTTCATCCGTTAATAATGCATTCCTATGATTCAATCTCCAACAATTATTCTACCCTATAATCCAACAATCAACAATTGCATAATTATATAATCAATATCTAAGCATCACGTATTCATATAATCTAATACCCAATAATCACGTGATTCTATAATTCAATATCCATCCATAATGTATATCTACAATCTCATGTCCATCAATTGTGTAATCCTATACTTCCATCTCCAATATTCTGATGCCCAAAAATATATTTCTGTAATTTAACCTCAACAACAAATCAATTTCTTTAATCTCATATCCAACGATCATGTTGTCTTATAATCCAATATTTCCACTTTCTACCTCCAGTATATATATCACATTCGGAATGGTCCTCCATATAGTCTATACCGACAATATTTGGCTATACAATGGAATAGGGAATAACTATAAAGCTTAAAACATGGATTTAAATTACTTGAATATAAATACGCATGCAATAATAATTTAAAACAGAATTTAAATAATGTAAAATAATGGGTGCAAATATGGTCAAGAATGTAACTTGCCTTCATTGAAGTCTTGACTCTCTAAATTCTCCGAAGGATCTAACTCTCCGGAATCGTCGAAGTCTATACGCGAAAGCGATCCAAATTCAAACGAAATTCAAATAACAAATCAAAAAGGCCGTTCAAATTAACTCAAAACTAAATAATTCTGTTTTAATTAGTTAGATAATAGTTTTATAAAATTTTAGAAATTTGAAACACTCAAATTGGAGTTGGGATTTAAAAGATATGAATTTACAAGTTTTAATCCTAAATCAAATTTAAATGAATTTCTAAATACAAACAAGATTCAAATGAAGTACAAATTAAATAATTTTGGTTTAGTTAGCTATATCTTCAATTTATATGAATTTAGAAATTTGAAACACTTAATTTGGAGTTAGGAATCAAAAGATATGAATTTTACAAATATTGATCTAAATTTGGAATTTAAATGAATTTTAAATTCTAAAACAAGACCAAACTGAACTCCAAAATGAATACTCATATTTTATTTAGTTAGACAATAATTTTCTAAGATTTTAGCAATTTGAATCATCTAATTTGGAGCTAAGATGTAAAAGTTGTGAATTTTACAAATTTAAACCTAAATCATTATTTAACCAATTTCCTAATTATTTTTCTATAGAAAATTCTAATTATTGCGCATGGATGATGTCAGCCCTCATCAATTCAGAATTTAAATGATTTAAACTAATTTCGACATGTGGGGCCCACATGTCGCTGGCTTGGCTCTTGGTGGATGGGTCTCTGGTCATTGGAGTGCGAGGAGGTGGACCTTGCCACGCGGGCGCCGACCAGCAGCCACGCGGGCCTTTGGCGCCGAGGTGGTGCCTCACGGGCAGTGGTGGCGCGACCGTGGCGACCACGTGGAGGTGCCACTGGCCGACTGAGAGCCGGCCGGCTCGGCTTGAGCTTCGCCGGCGTTGGCGGCGAAGTTAGACTCCCATGAGTGTACAGAGGGGAGAGGGAACGCAGGAGTCGAGGGCGATGTTTTGGTCACCAAGACGAGCGATGGCCGACGGCGAGGTGATGAGCGGCGCGCAGTCGGTTCAACAAATGGCGACGCTGCGTTCGGTGGAGCTCTGGCGAACGGAGGCGAGCACCGTGCGCGCGAAGATGGCGATGCCGATGGTGGCGGCGGCAAGGACGCGGAGGCGGTGATGGCGCGCTTAGAGCGGCGAAGACCTACGGTGGCGTGGCGGCGGAAGTATAAATTCGCAAAACGAGGGCGAGAGGGAGAGAGTGGTGGGGCGGGATGAGGAGGAAGAGGCGCCGTGGGCGCTCTTTATAGGGTCGGGGAGGAGCGGGCGGGAGATCGTGGCGCGAGAGCGGCGGTTTGCGGCGGTTGGGCGCGTGGGCTAACCGCGAAATCGTAAAGCGAGGGAGGGGATAAGGTCGGGAGTGGACGCGCGTGATGCGCGGAGTGGGTCGCGTGGCCACGTGAGGAGAGGGGGGAAGAGCGGTGTTGACGAGCTCCATGATGCGGCAATGGCGGCGGCTTGGGCTATCCCACGAAGAAGAAGGAGGTGGAGAAGATGGCGGGACGGTTGGATCTTGATCGTGTGGGGAAAAGGGCCGTCTTGGCGTGGGCATGCATGGTAGTCGGATCTCCATCCGACGGTGGAGAAAAGATGGGGTTTGGGAGAGAGAGGGAGGCGCGGTGGGCTGGGCCCGGGGAGGGAATAGAGAAGTGGTAGGAGGTTTAGGCCCAAAGGGTTTTAGGGTTTTAAATTGCTTTACCAATTTATTTAATTCAGATAATTCATTTAGGTTTTAGAAAATAGCAAAACAAATCAAAAAATTATGGAAAATTCACTTAAATTGCTAAAGGTATTTTGGACTTAAATAAAATAGTTTCAACTTATAGTTAGCTTTTAATTTTGCAAATAAATTGTTTTGGCTTTAAAATATTTAGGAAAAAGCTTTTAAAATCTTCTAGAAAATTCTATAAATTAATTAAATGTTTATTTTTCAGTTTAACTCAAATAAGACTTCAATAACTTCAATTAAACTTTATTTTTTAACTTTTAATATTTCAAAAAATTCAAATAAAGCAATCAAACTCTTTCCTATTTCAGAAAATCTAATAAAATAAAAATTTTATTAATTTTAATTTGGTAACAGAACTTTGGGCTGTTACAATAACAACTGGTAGCTAACTCCAAAATACCACTCTAGCTAACCCTATTACATCTCCATGAGTGCCTTCCCATACTCACTGCCCTGAGTGAGCTCATGTCAGCTGTACTTGATGTGTCAGGTACGGGTCCTCGATTGCAGCTATACTGTGAACGTAGTTCAACACCTGTGCAAAGAACTTGACATACTCATGCCTAATCCTACAATCGTCGCTATAGAAGACGACGTAGTCATCCCACCCTTCCGTCACACCGCAGCCGGTGCTCGTGCACCGGTGGCCGTCCTCCGATAGCGCCCACACCCGGCCCAGCAACCCAGCCATCTTCTTCCACACCGCCTCCTGGACCGCGTCCGCAGCGAGCCTCCGGCACCACCTGCACTCCCGGTTGGTCCTCTTGGCCGTCTCGCACCCGCCGCCGGTCAGATCGCCCTCGACCTGGTTGATGTAGTGCTTCCCAACGTTGCGCGCCTCGCCGGCCATATAGAGGAGGAGGCCGAGCACGTAGGCTACGGCCTTGTGACCGGCGACGGCCACCCGCTCGAGGCACACGAGGCCATGTTGCATGTCCTGGTGCGCGAAGACAAGCGGGAGGCCGATGATGAAGTAGGCCTTCGGGTTGCCGGCGCTGGCTAGGTGGTTGACGACAGCGAGGTAGCGCTCGTTGTCTAGCCACTTCATCGCCTCCTCCCGCTCCAGCGCCACGCGCCTCCCCACAGCGCGCTCCTTGGACGCCTTGTACAGGGTCTTGCAACTAAAATTCAAGACAACAGAATCTTAATGCAAGAATTACTCCATAAGAGAAAATTAAGTTCATTGTTGCTAGTCAGATTAGTGACATGTTTGTTGAAACAAGAACCAGAATCAATGTTTCTGTCGAAACTAAATTTGCCGATATTTCAAACAGAACAAACACAACCGAGACTTTGAATTTTTTATTTAATCATTTTTTTATTAACATTTTAAAGTTAACCCCTCACGAACTTTATTTCCAATTCTGACCCCTTTGGTCACGCCACCACTCGTGGTGTGATAAAACCACACTGTCACGCCACCCATAGCGGCGTGGCAAAAGATGCCACGCCAGCGTGGAGCTTGCGTGGCCTGTGTCATGCCATATACCAAGACGTGGCAAGTCCCTTGTCACGCCATATACTCTAGCGTGGCACATTAGCGTTGCCACGCCAGGTAGTTCGATTTTCCAGTAGGGTTGAAAAAACGAAGGCCGGCTCTGGTGCCAAGTTCTGTCACGCCATTAGTCCCGGCATGACAATCCTTGTCATGCCATATTAATTCCCTAGCGTGGCAAAATAGTGTCGCCACGCCAGCTAGTTCAATTTTCCAGTGGGGTTGCAAAAATGAAGGCCGGCTCTGGTGCTAAGTCCTGTCACACCATGGGATATGGCGTGACAGTCCAGTTTTGTAACGTCAGGAGGACCGGCGTGACAGTAGCTGCCAACATAAAAAAATTGCCATGAACCATTTGCGAACATTTCATTCAAATACAATCGCAAAGGGCATTTGAACACAATAATTTATTCAATCAGTTCATTCAACCACAATGCATCTCATTTCATTGTACCAAAAGAAATTCATCTCATCTCATTTCATTCATTCATCTCATTTCATTGTACCAAAAGAAATTCATCTCATTTCATTCAAGAAATGTGCCATACATCCATTCACTTGCACTTTTGTCGCGCACCCAACCCCGGTGTGAATCTCGCTACTGGGTGTTGGTCTCACGTGCCCTCGACGACGTTGACCGAACTAATGTCCACGCGATCACACCGTTTACGGCACGGAGGTGTGGCCTGAGTCGGCTGCATGGGGGGCGGTGCACCAACAAGGTCCTGAAGCATCATCTCGTCTGGAAGCCTAGCATCAACATCCTCCCCCTCCTCGTCCTCATCCTCACCGCCATCCTCCTCGTCCTCGCTGTCATCCTTCTCATCCTCGTCCTCGTCCGTGCCGCCGTCCTCCTCGTCCTCCTGATCCTCGTCACATGCGGCCGATGCAGATGTCGTCGCTCTTGATGTTGCACGTGAGGAGCCACTCCGAGCCAGGACAGGTTGCACGACGGGGCCCGCCCCCGCCACGCAGTTCATTTTTGCAGCCAATCGCCGGCATCGGCGTCGAACCATCTACAAGGTTTACCCCAAAAAAAGATATTGAAGTTTAATGCAACAAAATAAATAACATGAGTACTAAAACATTAAGTGTGTGTGTGTTCAAAATAGTGAAGGTTACCTCAGCAAAATCCCTCAAGCGCTGGAAGCTCCCCTCCGAACCCTCGGGTATCCTGAGGGCCTCACCAGCCTCGTTGGTCATGCGTGCGAGCTACGTTCCCTGCGAAAGAGTTCGACAAAGTAAATTAGTTTGCTCACCCTGAGCTCATGTAATAGTAGCAGGATTTAATGTACTAACGTAATAGGCATTGATGGGGGCCCTCTCTGGCTGCGTGCCTGTCCATGTGAACTCGTCGTAAGCGTCCACAATATCCTCTTCGGATGAGTGCCCCTCCCCTATGTCTGCATCGATCATGGTCGGTCTAAGCCGGAGGTGCGTGATGCCCGGTGTGGCGGTATCTCCGCCTCCGGTTCATCCTGCCACACGCAGAATCGAATTGTTTTCAGTAAAAATGCTATGGAAGCTACAAAGGAACAGCGGTAGGTACCCTTACCCATGAAGATTCAGATCTATCGAGAACACCATTGGTGTCGTGGCCTGAAGTTTCCCAAACTGACGCATCACCCGATGGGGTAAGTGGTACTCCACCACATGGAAGAAGATGAGTGGTAAAAGCGTCATCCACAAGGTGATGTCTCGCTGGCACATCGGGTTTAGGTCCATTTTGATGACCTCGTCGCGGGTGTATGGCAACCACGAGACCTGCGCCAGATGTATACGACAGTAGTGATGAAATCATAGTGCGAAGAGAATAGCAAGCAAAGTAACTTACGAGGTATGTACATGGTCTTGCGTGACGACGTCGAGCTTGTTTGTATACGCAATGTACCGTGACCTTGGACGCCCAGTAGGTGGAATGATGGACCTCCTGTAACATCCCAAATATGTAAATAGGTGTTTGTTTCAAATGTAATTAAATATGTAGAAATTAAAACTTTTTCTCACATCTTGAAACTCTTGAACTCCTCTATAATTCTTATCAAAAGTTGTGGAGTTCGAAAACCTAAACCTCCTGTGGACTAAAAGTCCAACCCCTTTTCAGCTTGTCACAAATCTTGTGCCAACCTTTTTGGAAATATTTGTCCTTGGTCCTAGAGATGTTGTGGGACCCCTCTGAAAAATGTCATAAGTTGTAAAACTTGTTTGATAAATTTTGGAGGTGAAACAAACCCTAGAGTAGCCTTTAAGAATTTCTGGAGAAAACTGCAGTGCACAAAAACCTCTGGAAATTTTAATCCTAATGTCAGCAAGCTCCAGTTAAAATTTCATAAATTTTGGAGTTGATTTGCTATCTCAAATAAATCCCTAAAGTCTCAGCTGTTACATTTTAAACTCATTTGGCTTGTCCATTGTTCCTCGGCTTGAGCCTCGGTCCATATGGGTTGAACCCAACCCGCCTCCTCGGCTCGGCCAGACCTCCTCTTTCCCCCACATGAGGTCGTAGCCGTTGGATCCAATCCAACAGCCACGACCTCCTCCACAACCATCGCAGCGAGGTCCTCCCACCTCCCTTCGTTATCAAACGCCCAAGTCCTCCTCCCTCGCGAGGTCTTGCGCCGTTGGATCAAAGATCCATGGCCATGACCTCCCCTCGCTTTCAAACCACTCAAACCTCCCACCTAGTCGAGGTTGTAACCGTTGGATCAAATCCAACGCTCACGACCTCCCCTATCCTCTCATCGCTGTCAGATGAAAATCTCGCGGCCTGGACCTCCCAATCCCTTTCCAGTGTCTTGCCCAAGGGCCAAGACCTCCCGCACCTCAGCTCATCGCCTTTGGATCAAGATCCAATGGCTAAGACCTCCCCACTCATCTCGTTGCCGTCAGATCAAAATCTAGCGGCCACGACCTCCCTGTGCTTGTGCGCAACCGCCAAGACCTCCCCCTTGGGGTCAGCACCAGTGGATGTAAATCCAACGGTCCTGATCTCCTCGCTCCGTTGTGTGCCCTTGGATTGAGATCCAAAGGCCATGACCTCCCCCTCACTTCTCATAGTCGCGCGCACCTGTTAGGTCCTCCCCAACAGGTCTGAGCCCTTGGATCGCAATCCAACGGCCAGGACCTCCTGTCCCTTTCAGCGCATGACCTCCTTTCATTTTCGCAACCGTGCGATGGTGATCTTGTGGCTGAGACCTCCTTTTTCCTTTGTGCCTCCGCGCGATGGAGATCTTGCGGTCACGACCTCCCCAGTTTTGATCCAATGGCTGTGACCTCCTCTCCTTTCCACTTAAAACTTACCGTTTCAGATCTGAGGGCCAGGACTTCCCTATCGTTTTCATCCAACGGTGGAGAACAGCTCCTGTTCTTCTCCTAGCTTGGCACGCGCGTGCGCCATGGCAGTGGAGAAGGTCAGCGCCATGTCTTGTCCCAACGGCTCTGAGCCTGCACGCATTAAATGCATGTCAGCGCTTTCCGCCCTAGACCATGCCCTAACCTACCCCTCTATCACCTCCATGTCCTGTCCAGGCCATGGACCGTGCCATGGGCTAAGCTCACCATGAGCTTAACCCTTGGCTCATGACCTCCATGTCCTGGGGTATAAAACCTCCCTTGTCCTCCATGGCTTCTTTTCCACACTTCACCATTTGCGCTCATTTTTGTGGAGCTCAAACCACAGACCTCCCCTTGGCCGCCATTGCTGGAGCTTGGAGCTCCCCTGTGGCAGTGCTCCTGTGGCTCCCTCTCACGACCTCTTGCTCCTTTGTGCTCTCCTAACTCCCTGGAAGTTTAACCCTAACCCCATTTGGGTTGACCCCTTTTCAGGAAAGGGCTAATAGGAGCTTGGAGCTTGGAGGACTTCACCTTTGGCCGTGGAGCACATTGTTTTCCCCATCACTGGTCCTCATCTCCTCTGACCTCCTCTCTGATTCCTCAGCATTCAGGTAAGCCTCAAGTAATCCCTAAATGCTTGGGCACATGCTGTATGAATCGCTGCGGAGCTCTTTTGCTTTATTGTATTTTGGCCGTGTGGGTCATTTGTTCCTCTCCGGCTCGCCGGCGATTTAGACCGTCGCCGCCGTTGAGAGTGGTCCCAGTTTGTGCGCAACACTATTGCGCACACATTGGTGTCCTTGGTTGGCGCCGGTGAAGTCCTCATCGCCGGCGATGACCACTTGGGTGCGTGTAACGACCCAGCTCTAGGGCACCCGAGAGGTCCTCCAAGAACTCCTGGAAAGCCCATCAGGACCTCCCAGGAGGTCGAAAAAGGACCTCTCGGTCAGTCCACTAAGACCTCCCAGGAGATCCAGCAGGATCACCTGGAAGTCCAGAAGAACATAACCCGACAGGGTCTTGGAGCCAAAGAACTACCACGGCTAGGCCAGGGAAAAACGGGGAGGTCTGAGGGCGCCCCAGGACCACCCGCGACCCACCAGAGGAGGTCGTGGAGGTCTGAGACCACCCCAGAGCCTCACGTGTTCATTCCATTGGGTGGACATGGAGGTCTGGGCTTGCTTCAAGGTTCCCTGTGAAACCCGAGCCAGTCCCAAGGATCATGGCTAGCTCTTCACAGCAAAAATACAACCATGGTGACATCCAAAACGCATCTTTATTATAGCAAAATATCAATAGAGTTGTTTACAGGGTGGCCTTGGGCCAAGCATATGTACAAAAGAGCAAAAGAACAAAATGTCCATCAGCACGCCACAGGCAACTGACTGGAAGGCACAACCTATTCACTTTGGTCTTCCCCATTGCCAAGGTCCTCTCCTGGCAAAAATTGTAATGAGCAAGAGTGAGCACACCACCGTGCTCGCAAGTTACACCCGTGGGTTAGCAAGATGACATGCACATATGGATAATCAATGGATTGGCATAATTTAGTTAATTTGCACAAAGCCAAGTTTCTTTCAAATACAAATACTAAGTTCCAAAGCAGGTATTCAATAGATAAAATTCATTTTCTAAACTTGATTTTCAGTTGGATAACATTCATCAACAAGTTGGTGCAGGATACCCTCCTGACACCAGGCTCCCTGCCCATACCCATGGGATAGAAAATCCCAAAACAGATTTGAAAACATTTCTGGAAACCCAAAACCAACATCTAACTCTGAGTAGCCTTTGCCAGCACGTCCATGACCGCGGACACGGCTATTCGAATAGATTTAACTCTGCAGAGGTTGTGCACTTTACCCACATGACATGATTTCTCTAGTTTATCCGGCATTCGTCAATGCCACCTCTTACTACCAAAGGTAAGAGGTCTAGAGCTCATGACAAGGCCTTTACAATGCATTGTTCCACCACAGCCTTTCCTGGCTAAGGTTTCACCTTCCTATGGATCGCAATCCAGCGGAAAGCCCCCTCTTGCACCAGTGGGAACAGTAGGTTATAAAAGACCATTGGCCATATAAGACCTCCCACACCTCCCATGGAGTAGCTTATGGTAGAACTTTGCAAATTACTCAGCCAGGTCCCACGCCCCATTCTGGAGACATGTGGTTGCACGATTGTGGCATAGCCCATTATAGGCATGGCATTGGTCGCTCAAAGACCGGTCCTCAAATGACTAGGGCGACTTTCACAAACCCCTGGACCTCCACCTTACCCAGGATAGAGTCCGTGCACAAACATTGCACCAGCCAAGCCAACCAATTCGCTCCAGTCCAAATCCATTTTCATTTTCTTTGCTTCCCCAACAATATTTTCATCCTTCCATGACAACCCAATGTCATGGTGAAAACATTTAAAACAGTGTTTGGTCATGATGGTAAAGATTTCCCCAAATCAATACTTTTGGTCTAAGCATGACTAAGCATATGTTTTTCAAACGGTCTTGGCTCACACTATTGCATGAACCAAGTTTGACCTAAAGCTGACAACATGTTCAGTTCAAAGTCAACAGTGGCCATACGAAGGAAGTCGGCATAACTATAATTTAAAACAGGTATTGAAATAGCTTGATAGAAATAGGCATGCAGTATACATTAAAACAGGACATAAATAATTTGAATTATTGGGTGCAATATGATCAAAAGTGTAACTTGCTGTGGCGACCCAACCCTAGGGCACCCGAGAGGTCCTCCAGGATCTCCCAAGACGTCCCTTAGGACCTCCCAGGAGGTCCGGTAGTACCCCTCGAGGCTCGGGTAGGACCTGCCCCCGGTAGTACCAATCGAGGGCCCGGTAGGACCGCTCAAAGTTACCACCGAGGGAAGCGGGAGTCACTGGGAGATCCCCCACTGCCCTGGCCAACTCAGGAGAGGTCGAAGGACCTAACCTGAGGAGGTCGTGAGGCCTGAGGGATCACTCTGTGATTCCCAGCCTGAACTAAGCTAGTCCCAAGGATCTCAAGCTAGCTCTTCACAGCATACAAGAATGGTAACATCCACGACATAAACTTTATTTACACATATCAAAGGAGTGGTTTACAAAAGGTGGCCTTGGGCCAAAAACAAGCTTACAAAAGAACGAAAACAGACGTCCATCCACTATACCACAGGCAAAATGGCTGGAGGGCACAACCTATACATCCTGGTCCTCTTCTTCACTGCTGTAGTCTTCTCCTGATAAAATTTGCATTGAGCAAGAGTGAGCACTACCACTGTGCTCGCAAGTCACACCCATGGAATAAAAAAATGACATGCATATGTGGATATAAAAAAGAAGGCATAATATGGTTGATTTGCGAAAAGCCAAGTTTCTTTCAATTACAGCTACTAAGTTCCAAGGCAGGTTCTTAATACATAGAATTCATTTTCAAAACTTGATTTTCAGTTGGATAGCATTCATCAACAAGTTGGTGAAGGATACCCTCCTGTCACAAGGCTCCCTGCCCAAACCCATGGGATAGAAATCCCAAAATAGTTTATTAAACGTTTTTAGAAACACAAAATCAACATCTAACTCTGAGTGGCCGCTGCCAGCATGTCCATGACCGCGGACACGGCTATTCGAATAGATTTACACTCGGCCGAGGATGTGCACTTTACCCACATGACATGATTCCTCTAGTTTATCCGGCATCCGTCGATGCCACCTCTCACTACCAAAGGTAAGAGGTCTAGGGTTCATGACAAAGCCTTTACAATGCATTGTTCCACCACAGCCTCTCCTTGCTAAGGTTTCGCCTCCTTTGGATTCAACTCCGTAGGATCTGGGCCCCCTCTTGCACCAGTGGGAACATAGGTCATAAAAGACCATTTTGGCCATAGAAGACCTCCCACTCCTCCAAATGGATCAACCTCGGTGGAAGTTCTGCAAATTACTTAGCCAGGTCCCACACCCCATACTGGAGACATGTGGTTGCACGGTTTTGGCATAGCCCATTATAGGCCTAGCATTGGCGGCTCAAAGACCGGTCCTCAACTGACTTGGGCGACAATCACAAACCCCTGGACCTCCACCTTATCCAGGTTAGAGTCCGTGCACAAACCTTGCACCAACCAAGCAAACCAATTCGCCCAAGTCTAAATCAATTTTTATTTTCTTTGCTTCCCCAGCAATATTTTCACACTCCCATGACATCCCAATGCCATGGTCAAAACATTTTAAACAATAGTTGGTCATGAAGGTAAAGATTTCCCCAAATCAAGTACTTTTGGTCTAAGCAAGACTAAGCATATGGTTTCACAATTGCTCCTGGTTCACACTAATGTATTAACCAGGTTTTGTCTAAGGTGACAACAGATTTGGTTCAATGTCAAGTTGGCCATATGAAGGAATTAGGCATAACTATGTGTTTAAAGACAGGTATTAAAATATCTTGGTAGACGTGAGGACCCCGGTTTATTAGGCTTGTAATACTTAGTCATCCATTGACCCTAGCATCACAAACATAATAATCTGTGTCTTCGAGATATGTATACTTCCCAGAAATACAGTATACACACCTCTTTACAAAATCATGCATCAAGTTCATACAAGACATAGAACTAAGCACGAACTAGAATAAAAGACATACATAATATAGAGAGAGTTATTACAAAAGGAGAGGCCAACAGGTCAAACAACAAATACAAAACTAAAATAAGCAATGAAGCAAAAGTGCCATAAGATGGCCATAAACAAAAGCCAATTAGTGTGCCTTTACCCACAAGGCAACCAACCGGACCGCCAAGCTAGTCGTCAAACCCGAAGCACATCTCGCAAGAGTGAAGCCCTTGGGGCTCACCTTCTTTCTCTGCAACAAAGTTATTAAGCAAAGTAAATGAGTACAAAAATGTACTCGCAAGACTGACATGTAATATAACAGAACTATAGTTTAACTACATGCAAGCTTTATGTAGTGGATGAGGCTTTGGACTCATTTTAGCATAAAGCAAGTTTTCATTTGCAATAATGTAATAGATTGAAAGCAGTTTGGACAAAGCATTTTTAATTATTGAAGTAACAACGATACAATAATAATAACAACAAGAAGAACAACCTGGAAGTGACTAACCCAATAGTCACCACAACAATAGTATGAACATCCATTCATACCAACCCATCAAGTTTTAATTAAATGTTGTAGTCTAGTTCTCACGGGCGTTTCGGCGTGTCCATAACCTAGGGCGAGGCTATTGAATAGTTTTAACCTGCGCAGGGTGTACCAATGTACCCACATGTCGATCGCCTTTTCGCCACATGATTTAGCACACTTCCTTAGGTATCCAAGCACGGCTAAGTCCTCTGAGACATTTCCAATGGATGATGCTAATTACGAGCAAGAACCCACGGGACAAAGACACATTAGATAGCCTAACGGTGCGCTAATGCTCCTCCCACACCACACACACACACATTTTCTTGTAAAACATACCAACCGACCAAAGCTCATAATTAACACCCCAAGTACTTAGTCAAGAGGGACCCATATGTCCCTCGTGTGGTTAGCATAATAATGCTCGAAGCAGTGGCGCAAGTAACTCGGTCCTTAATGACCCGAGCACCATTCGATCACACCAAAAGATCACACCAACATTCCATTGTGCCCAAGTCAAACAGTTTTGTTTTCATTTTATTTCTTTACAAAGTAACAAAGCACAAGTTTGGACATAATGGAATAATGATAAAGTTTTTGTGTGATCAAGGTCATCGACATACGTCGACAACCGCCCATTTCTACCGTTATCTAAGCATTGCTAAGCATGACACCGTAAAAACAATAAAAGAGCATAAATAAATCACGGGCTCTAATTCACCAAATGATATTAGTAACTTATGGTTTGTGGCGGGGGTAACAATTTAGAGGCAACAATGCAATAGGAATAGCTACCTCTAATCGATAAAATTACTTTGACACAAAAGCATGCATACATACAAGTTAAACAAAGTATTAGACTTTAAAGTAATGGGATTAGAGTAAATATGATCAAACTGCTTGCCTTTGCCTGAGATAACTTTCTTGCTACAGAGGATCACTCTCGTATTCAATATAATCGTCGAAACCTACTGGAAGAATCGAGAAGAACAAATAAGAACGAATAACACCGAGAATATTCAACAATTCGAAGTCAACCAAAATCCATGAAATTAACACAGCAGGAAGAGGGGGATTTTAAATGAATTTAGAAACAACAATCATTCAATTTGGATAAAGTGTGCAAAAGTTATGGTTAAAACAATTTCATTCGGCTGGAAATATTCAAATTAAATCGTTTTGGGGTACTGTTCATCGCACAATTTTCCAGAATGTTTTTGACCACAAAATTTTTATGGTAGGTAGAGCATGGCATTCTAAGAACAGAAAAATTGGGTTTACTTCATTTGGAGTTATAGAGAAATACTTAGGCATTTTTGAAGTTAAAACAATTTTTAGTGCAACAATAATTCGTTTCGGAATTTTATAAACCATGTTCTCCTACTCTTATTGGGGCTGACCTAGCACTCACAAATACTCTTACTAGGCATTCTATGTATACATCTACGATGATCATACAGTCAAAACCAAACCTCTTATATGTTCTCATGACTATTTTAGTTAATCATTAACTAAATTGATACCGGTTTAATGAGAGTTTCTTAACATGACTTGCATGGAAGGTCCAGCTCATGTTAATGGTTATCTTTGTTATTATTTCCTATTTATCAAGGAATTTCCATGTTTTAAGTGTGTCCTTTTTAGAGCCATAACATGACTAAGCTTTATGCTAAGGTGCAACTATTCTTGTGTTAACTTCCAACTAATGATTTGTAAACTCTAATATCCTTACCATCTCATTGGCCTACTAAACAATTTTTGTTGTCCAATTTGTTAAATGGAGATTCACTGTTTGATTTGGAAGGACCAATAACAATTCCTCTTTTTCGATTAGTTAGCTATTGCTAGAAAATTGACCAAAGACTACATCTTGTGATCCTAATGAGGTTTAAATTTTTGTTTTTATGTTCATAAGATGACATCACTAAGTATTGCTGAATTGAAGTGCTAAAACTAACTTCTTTCAAAACTCTACTTCAACTTGGTTTAAACCATTCGAGTGATCAATTAGCCAATTGCATTATCTTGCTTTAACCAATTGTATAAGGATGTCACTAGCATCGACCTCATAACCATTCTCTCTCGGACAAAAGTGTAACAAATAGACTCCCATCAATCTAAACTTCCAGATTTGCTAACTCATTAGAGTAACACAATTGACCCTCAACAAAAAGCGGTAGGCGTATACCATAGATATTTGCATGAGAGTTGTCTTGACAAGCTAAAGTTTTCATCTAAACCCCATTCAATCATTACTTTAACAAGGGATTTCACATGCGATAAACGAGGCCATCATACATACACACACATAGAGCGCCAGGAAACCGAAGGCGGCGAATGGGCGCCATGCACAGAGAAGACCGGAGGCGAAGGCGACGACGAAGAAGACGAGACCACGCCGAGGGGTGGCGGCGAATCCCACCTGAGGGAAACAAGATATTCTTTGAGGCATACACACAAAGCGGATAGAGGGCAGGAGGAGGGACCCAGGCAGCTCGAGGAGGCCGATGGCGATCTTGTCTTGGCTGCGGGAGGTCGACGGGTACCCATGGCGGCGCTCAGTGCAAGGGAGCGAGCCGGGTGGTGGCGGCGGCACCATGGACTGTGGAGGCGCGAGCAAGCGGTGGAGGGCCGACGGCTGAGGGGCGGGCGGCAGCGACACCATCGGGCGGCGACGCCATGGAAGGAGAGGCTTCGGTGTGAGGCGCAGATCTGGCGGACGGGCGGATCCGCGACTTAGCGGAGGAGGAGGAGCTGAGCTGGGCGGATCAGTGTGGAGCTGTGGGCGGAGGATCCATGGCGGGGGGCGCGACGGGCGGTGGGAGGTGGCGGCATGGAGGTGAAGGGAGGCGGCTCGGTGGAGGCGGCCGGTGGGAGGGGAGGCGGCGGCGCGGATCGGGAGGAGTGGAGCTCTGGGAGGCGGCGCCATGGTGGGCCGAGGTGGGGCGAGATGGGGCGGCCGACGCCATGGAGGTGGCGGCGAGCTGACGGGGAGGAGGAGAGGATCGGGCGGGCAGGAGGCCGAGGCACTGGGCGGAGCCGGCCCGGTCGGCCTTGACTCGGTGGGGAGGCGACATGGAGGAGAGCCACCAGGGGAGAGCACGGGCTGTAGAGGAGGTGGAAGAAAACCAGAGCTTGGCTCCATTTGGTGGAGAAAGGAATGGGGAATGGAAGAAATGGGTTGGGGCAAGGAAGAGCTGCAGTGTAGGATAAAGAATGAAATGGAGAGGAGACCAGGTAAAAGAGGTCGGGCCAGAGCAACGGCTCCAATTTGGTGAAGACAAGAAGAAAAAGGGGACAAATGGTTGGGGAAAAAAATGGTTGGATAGTGCCCCACAGAGAAAAGAAAGGTGGGAGGAACTTTGCACCTTTTAGAAATAAACAATTAGGGGTGAGGAAATAAAAGCGTTGGGGTTGTAATGATTTTGTAGACCAGAAATGGCGGAGAGCTCCAGCGATGTCGCTCGGGACATCACTTAACAGCGCAAGTCGAAAACCCGACAACCATTTAAAATTGGGATTTCTAGCCGTTGAAGGTGGCCACGGCGACGACAATCCATGTCTTGTATGGCAGCGAGGTGGCGAAGGCGCGGCCGTGACGTGGAGAAAGGAGGTCTAGCTAGCGGGCTCCACTCGCCAGCGACACCATGAGAAAAGCCTAGGTCGATGTTTAAATGACCGGGTCGAGTTGTGACCGTTGATCAAAATCGGAGGGTCTTCATGAAAGCACTTTCGAATGGTTCACGATGCGCAAGGCTGGTGCGGTCTTGAACAAGTTCGCTCGGTCGAACAAAGGTGACGACTCGAGGTTTTAAATTCAGTTTGACCAAAATACAATAGGTTTGGTGAGGCTTTATAAATAGCAAATAAAATCTATAAATTCTGAAAATATTTGGAGGGTTCTGGGGTTACCTAGTGACCAAATAAAATTTCAAATCTCATTGTTCATGAGTTATTTGCTTATTTTAAATTCAAACTTACAATAGGTTATTGAATTAAGTTTGAATTTTCTGTGGATTGAGTTTAGCTCCAAAAATCTGGGAAAATTATATTTATTCATGATAAATATTATAAGATTTAAATAAATTATTTCCAAAGTTTTAATTGAAGTAAATTCTTCCCAAAAATTATTTTAAGTGCATGCTCTTGATATTCAACTTTTGATTTTCTTGGTTTAACTCAGGGTTTTGAAATGAGCTAAAACTTGGAAGGATCACTAGAGATAGCAAACCAACTCCACAAATTCTGAAATTATAAATGGAGGTTGCTGACTCTAGGATCAACCTTGTATAAATTTTCCAAAGGTTTTTGTGCAAAGCATTTCTCTCGTAAATTCTACAAGGATTGTTCTAGGGTTTGACCAAGAGTTTGATACAAGATTTTTAACGAGGAGGTTATGACTTTGGTCAATTGGAGATTTTGGTTTTGATTTCCCATAATTCCTTTACAAGAATTACAGAATAGTTCAATTACTTCAAGATGCAAGAAAAGTTTTAATTTCTACTCATTTTCTTACATTTGAAGCACAGACTCAGATTTGGGATGTTACAGTAGAAATAAGCATGCATTATCCTTCGAAACAGAACATAAATAAATTGAAATATTGGGTGCAATATGATCAAGAGCATGACTTGCCTTGCTCACTGTCTTGAGAGTCTTCTTCTTCAGTACACTCACGCTCCTCAGTGTCCTCGCGTTCTATACGGGAGAAAGGAGACAAATTTAACCCAAGTTCCAAATAAGAACCAAAGGAACTTCAAAAGAAAATCCAAAACTCAACCAACAGAAGCCATTCACAGACTCAAACTAGGTTCTTTGGGAGAGGTCCCAACTTACTAGGGGGAGGTCCAATGAGAAAGGTCCTCACGGAAGACCAGAGGGGCGGCTTTAGCAAAAGACCAAGATGATGATGATTGCGCAAAGTCCAGAGAGGTGATCCTCATAGGTAGCCATAGAGTTCCGGAAAGAATCCAAGAGAAGAGGTCCTGAAAGGGACACAACCTCTTATGGTGGCGGTAAGAGCAAGAACAGATCAATACACAATGAGGCTTACCAGCAATAGGGAAGAGATGACGAGTTGAAGGGGAGGTCGAAGGCAATCTGGGCGGTTGAGGTTAACGCCCAAGCTCCTGACAAACCTCCAATGGTGAAAGCACGATGAAGGGGAGGTGCTCTGGCGATGCTCTCGGCAGCAAGGCCCTCCAGGAAGCCACTGAGTGTGAGCCAAGGTGTTGAGTGTGGGAAAAGGGTGGCAAGGAAGGGCTCCCGGGGCCAGTTATAGTCAAAGAGAGTGAAAAGACTACTCCATGCGTACATGATTTGGTGAGCATGAAAAATAGGCAAAAGGTACGGGAATGTCAAGGAAAATAATAAAGGACATTGTGTACTGCTACAGGAGGAGACTAGAAAAGACACCAATAGTGCCCCCAAATGACCCCATTCAATGGAAGCAGCCACTTCCATGGCTGCATTTAATGCGACCAGACATGCATTAAATGCTCATGGTACCAGTGTGGCGGGGAAACATAAAATAGGTAAGCCTGGCAGGTGGGACCAGTCAAATTTAGAATCAGTTGGGTCAAAGGGGGAGGTCCTGACAGTTGGATCTCCAAAGAGGGGGTCCAACGGCCAAGATTAAGTGCAAACGGGGAGGTCCGCAAGGTGGGAGGAGAACCTCACCCGCAAGGGAGGTCTAGAGTCGTAGGATCAAATCCAAACAGGAGGTCTGAACGGTTAGGATTCCCAAGGGGAGGTCCTAACGATCGGATCTGCCAAAGAAGGGAGGTCTGGGCGGTTAAGATCTCCAATGGGGAGGTCTTAACGGTCTAGATTTACAAAAAGGAGGTCTGGAGGCTAAGAGGTCCTGACATACACAAAGGAGGTCCGGACGTGGGGAGGTCCAAATACACATGGAGGAGGTCCATGTGGCTAAGAGATTCTGACAACCAAGATCCCATCAAGGGAGGTCCTGGCTGAGGGGATCCTTGTTAAAAGGAGGTCCTGACTGGTAGGATCTCACCAACGGGGAGGTCCTATCAGTTAGGCTCTCATGAAGGGAGGTTCCACGGGCTCAAGGAGGTCTTGAGATGAGGTCTAAAGAACTAGGTCGACAAGGGGAGGTCCTAATCGCTAGGATCTCCACAATGGGAGGTCCTGGCGGTGAGGATCTCAATATAGGAGGTCCTAAAGGCTCGGGAGGAGATCTTTGGAGGTCCCGAGTTCCTAAGTTAAGCGATCTAGGAGGTCCAATGGAGGGGGAGGTCCAAAGGACTTGAACTCGAAGGGAGGCCTAAACATATAGGCACACCCAAACCAAGAGGAGGTCTGGGACACACAGGAGGTCCAAACCGATTTCATCACAGAGGAGGTCTAGACCCCAGAGGTCTAAACCGAACATAACACAAAAGAGAGACTGAGGGGAGAACTGGCCAACATACAGAAGAGGTAACAACACGAAGCTTAAACCTCTCCAACAGACCCAATTTTGAATTCTCATCAAAATAAAATAGTTTTATTTTGTTTTACAAATTTAAAGAGGTTTGGAAATTCAGGACGTTACACTTGCCTTGCTCACTATCCTGAGAATCCTCCTCTTCAGTACACTCAGACTCCCTGGAGTCTTCGCAATCTACACGAGTAGAAGAGCAAGTTTAAAGAAAGCTCAAATAAAGAACCAACTGAGATCAACAAGAAAACCAAGGGGACCCCAGAGGGAGTCCAAAACTTAACCAACAGGAGAGGTCTATACTTTAGAATAGGTTCTTTTGGAGGAGGTCTAAGCTTACCAGGAGGAGGGTGGTCTTTTAGCAAAAGACCCCAAAAGAGTGACTTCAGCAATAGAACAGAGAGGTCCCGAGAGATGGTCCTTGCGTATGACCAGAAAGGGGCAAGGGAATGTTCCTTGCACCAAGACCAGGGAGGAGCTCCTCAAATAAACGCCATAGACATCCAAAAGGAGCCCACAAGGGGAGGTCCTGAGAAGGACACAACCAGCTCAAGTAGTGACAAGAATAAGAATGGAGCAGATCACCAAGGGACTTACCAGGGACAGGAAGGAACCAATGGATGGAGGGGAGGTCGTGGGCAACAAGGTCTTCCCTGGGAGCCACTGAGCGAGAGCCAAGATGATGAGCGTGGAGAAAAGTAATGCGGTAGAGTTTCTTGGTCTAATTGTAGTCAAGGGGGTGAAGAAAACTAGAAACATACGTGTCAAGGATAAGTATAGAAATGGGTCAAAGGTAGGTGAGTGGCAGAGCAGGTGTCACTACCACCCTGGGTAAAAGGTACGAGGAAGGACAACGTACGTTGCTATGGGAAGGAACAAGGAAGGATGTCAGAGTACAGCTAAGTGACCAAATTCAAAGTAAACACCACGTAAATGGATGCATTTAATGTGACAAGACATGCATTAAATGCCCAAGATACTAACGTGGCGGAGGAAATGAGAATGACCAAGGCTGGCAAGTGGGGCCAGCCACTTTAGAAACAATCGGGTCAAGAGGGGAGGTCTTGCCCCCGCAGGGGAGGTCTTTGAGGAGGTCCGAGAGGCTTAGGAGGTCCTAGGCCCCAAAGGATAGGGAGGTCTAAAGGTTGAGGAGGTCCAGACATACAGAGGAGGTCTGGACATGGGGAGGTCCTGGCGGTCAGGATCAACAAGAGGAGGTCCTGACGGCTAGGATTTCATCAAGGGAGGTCTGGAGAGGAGGTCCAGAGAACTACAGAAAGGTCCCGTGGTTGGGATTAAGAGCATTGTTGAGGTCCGGGCGGTTGGATCTCTGAGATCCAACTGCCAAGATCAAACGTGAAGGCAAGGTCCTCAGAGGAATAGTGCACGTGAAGGTCTGGACCTTTGGATTCGAAATAAGGAGAGGTCCAGGCGGAGGGGTTCCAAGGAAAGAGGGATTCTACGGAGGAGTTCCACCCAGAGTGGTTCCAAATGGAGTCGCAAAGATCAAAGTAACTCAAGGGAGATCCTCAATCCGATGGGGTGAGGTCAGGATGAACCCAAAGAAGGTCCTTTCGGTCAAGAGGAAATGTCAAGGTGGTTCAAAGGCACACAAAGGACCCAATGAAATACAATGATGTCCTGACTAAAAAGAGGTCTGGGCATAGGAAAGTGCCCAGGCAACAAGGGGTCTTGTCTTAAGAGAAGTCTGGACAGAAAAGAGGTCTGAACCCAAAGAGATTCAAACCAACAAAGAGGTCCAAAGTGACCAAACTCAAAGGAAAAAGGCCTGGACATAAGGGTACGTCCAGGTGAGAAAAAGGTCTAAGCCCCAAGGGAGGTCTAACCTCAAGAACCACTGGGGAGGTCTAGGCCACAGAGAAGGTCTAAACCTACATAACCCGAAAGTGATAAGCTCAAGGAGGATCTGCCGAGCATACCAGAAAGGAGGTATCAACAGCTCAAACCTCTCCAACTGAACCAAACTTTGAATTCTCATCAAAAAAAAATAGTTTTAATTTATTTTACACATTTAAAAAGGATTTAGAAAATCAGGATGTTACAGTGCGCTCAGGATTTTGTCGGATGAAAACAGCAGTGTTGTTGTCGTTTAAGGACAAAGATCCTCCCCCTTAAATGCGTCAATCATTGCTAAACTTTGGTAATCATTGGGTTAACCATTAATGCCTTGATCCTGTCCCTTGTCGCGTATTTAAGACCTGCGCGCCTGGTCTCCCCGCGCGCGCGCATCACTCTGGACCGTTGAAGACCTCCCCTCGTGAGAGATCTTGACCGTCCAGGACCTCCTCTTGTGAGATCTTAGCCGTCCAGACCTCCCCTGGAGGTCTGAGCCGTTAAGACCTCCTCCGCATAGGACCTCCTCGAGGTCATCTCAGCCGTTAAGACCTCCCTGTGTCGATCTTGACCGTTAAGGTCCTCCCTCGGACAATCTAGACCATTAAAGTCCTCCCTTGGAAAATCTAGACCGTCCAGGACCTCCCTCGAGAGGTCTTGACGATGTAGATCTTCCTTGGGGAGATCTTGATAGTTTAGATCTTCCTTTGGAAGATCTCAGCCATTGAGGACCTCCCTCGCTCAATCTGGACCATCCCGGTCCTCCCCCTATTGTTGTGGTCCGTTGGATGCAGCATCAACGGCCACGACCTCCTTTCTAGTTAGCACGCGCGTTGCTGGGAGGACATGGACCGTTGGATCCATGATCAACGGCCCATGTTCTCTAGACCTGCGCTAGCACGCGTGCGCGTTGTTCTCTGGAGGTCCTGAGCCGTCAGATCCAGGATCTATGGCTCATGTCCTCCCCTATTTTTCTGGTTTTTAGAAAATCCAGAGAGCTCCTTTTTGCAAACTGAAAAAGGTAATAACTTTGAAAATGCATAACTAATTCATTTTAAATCCAAATGAGGTGATTCAAATTTCTGCAGCTCTGGTTTGGACTGAGCTCTAATCTAAAAATGGTTATGAGCTCAGTTCAGCTCCAGAACATGGATTTGCAAATAGGTTTCAAAACTAACTTTAAATGTTACATTAAAAATTCAAATTAACTTGTAAAATGCATAAGTAAATCTCTGTAGATTATTTTTGAGTGAATCCAACTTTGTTGGCTTCCTCTGTTAATGCACTAAATGTTAGAATTGGATTTAGGCATGTCACTGTTTTCAAAAGCTTTGTGGGTGCATTTTCGATGTGCTCATTTTCATGTCTTTGAAAAATTATAGAAAATGCATAATAGCTCCAAATGAGGTGAACTCAATTGTGTTATTCATCTCATGAGGTGCTTGTTTTAATAGTAGCAGTTTTGTATTTTTAGGGCTGAGCAGA
The DNA here is from genome assembly GCA_036346405.1 of Phyllostachys edulis. Classification (NCBI taxonomy): domain Eukaryota; kingdom Viridiplantae; phylum Streptophyta; class Magnoliopsida; order Poales; family Poaceae; genus Phyllostachys; species Phyllostachys edulis. The sequence goes on from JAYEVD010000745.1 coordinate 168,018, forward strand.
ATTGTTTTGCTCATATCTTTTGCATTGAGAATCCAAATCAATTGGTTCTTATTGGTAAATTCCCTAAAAATCATCCTCTTGCTGCTTTAGAAATTTCAGAGTATTTGGAGTTTGTTTGCTGTGCTGTCTTTTGGATTTTCGTCGTTCTTATCGATTCTTTTCGCCTTTTCGATTAGGTGGTGACGAGTGTGTTGATCCCGTGAGTGATCCTCAGCAACATCTTGAGAAAAACCAGCAAGGCAAGCAGTTTGATCATATCCCATTATTGTCCCATTACTTTAAAGCTTAATACTTTGTTTCACTTATATGTATGCATGCTACTTTGTGTTAAAATATCGTTAGTGATCCTATAGATGCATATTCTGTAGGCAAATGTTCATTCTCTACTACTAAGCCTAGGATTATCTTGTTGTGATTTAAAGTTCGATGGATGGACTCTTATCACTTAGTAGTTTACGTTGATAATGCTTAGCAATGCTTAGATGACTGTAGAAATGGGCGGTTGTCGACATCATGTCGATGACCTTGATTCACACAAAGTGTAACGTCCCGTTTTTCCAGAGTTTTGAAAAGCTTTTAAAAATAATAACCATTTGGTTTTCGATGAGAGTTCAAAGCTTAATTTGAAGATTTCAGAAATTTGGAGATTTAACTTGAACTAATCAAACTTCAATTAATCCTTTTTGGTTGATCTGGAGTTATTGCTGTTCTTTGGCTTTTAGCCTCTTTTTCTCTGTTGGCCTTGTTTGTCCTCCAGGCTAGTCTCTCCCCCCCTCTAGGCCTCTCTCGTTCTCTGGTCTTTCCTCTCGCTGGACATTTCTCTTATGCCCAGACCCTCCTTTTGTGGGGCATCTCCTGATGCCCAGATCCATCTCAATTTTCTGACCTTTCCTTCTTCTTTTCTTCTTCTCTCAGGACCTCTCTTGAGTTCCTCCTTCTGGATCTCTTACCTTGGATCTCCTCCTTTTGGGATACCCTCCCTTAGGTTTTCCCTTTCACCCAGACGTCCTTTCAGCTGGACCTCTTTATAGGTTCAAATTTCTTCGCATTCTCTGGACCCCTCTTTGTAATCTTCTGTTTGGACTTTCCTTAGTCCAGACCTCCCCTTTGTTGGCTTGAATCTCTTTGTGTTTAGACCTCCCTCTCGGACTAAACCTCTCTGTCTAGATCTCCTTCTATCTAGACCCCTTTTCCTTGTTTTGGCCTCCCCCGTGGACCTCTCAACATTCATTTGTAACCCCTGAGTTCATTTGGGCGTCTCGAAGTCCCTCTGGACTTCCCCGTACCCATATGGACCTCCTTGTATCCTTGTGGAACACCTTTGGACCTCCTCTGCGTCCTTTAGGAACTCTCCTTGCTTATTAGGATCTCCCCTGTGTTCAAATAGACCTCCCGGTGTTCCCTTTTGACCTCCCTCGGTCTAAACCTTCTTCCCTTGTTTAGGTCCCCTCTGATCTAGATCGATCTCTCTCCGCCTTGGACCTCCCCGTGCCCTTTGGATCTCCTTGAGCTCTTTTTGGACCTCCCTCGCACTTGTGCAGTGCTACCGCTTACCTTGGCAGTACTGCCGCTCGCTCCTTCGGAACTACCGCCCTTTTGTTGCGGTCGTACCATCCTGATCTTAACCGCTCAGACCTCCCCCTTGTTGAGATCTGGCCGTTAGGACCTCCTCTCTAGAGATCTTAACCGCTCAGACCTCCCCCTTGTTGAGATCTGGCCGTTAGGACCTCCTCTCTGGAGATATTAACCGCTCAGACCTCCCCCTTGATCAGATCGGGCCGTTAGGACCTCCTCTATGGAGATCTTAACCGCTCAGATCTCCCCCTTGATCAGATCTGGCCGTTAGGACCTCCTCTCTGGAGATCTTAGCCGCTCAAACCTCCCCCTTGTGTAGCTCTGTCTGCTAGGATTTTCCCTTTTGGAGATCTCAGCCGTCCAGGTCCTTCCTTTGTTGGATCTAAAGGTTCCGACCTCCTTAGGTCCAAGACCTCCCTAGCGCTTGGAACCACCATTGGCTCCTGCGGTCGTACCACTTGAGGCTTTGCCTTCCTCGCCTCAGGACCCTTCGACGCTGATTGGATGGCCCGATCCTGTGGGCGCGTTCGCTGGTCTGAACGTCCCCCTTTCCTCCCAGCCGTCCGATCTAAATCAGACGGCCTGGTCCTGTTGACCCATTCGCTCGATTCGAACGACCCCTTTTTTTGTGCCATCCGATCTTGATCTAACGGCCTCAGCCTTTCCCCGCGTATCCTTGTCTCCGCGGAGCTCCCTTGGCTTGAGATCTTGACCGTCGGATCTCCCCTTTGGAAATCTAACCGTCAGGACTTCCCTTTGTTTGAGATCTTGGCTATCGGACCTCCCCTTTGGAGATCCGAGTGTCAGGACCTCCCCGTGTTGTGTTTGGACCTCCTTTAGGTTCAGACCTCCCTGTGTTGTGCTTGGACCTCCTTTAGGTTCGGACCTCCCTATTGTGTTCAAACCTCCTTTAGGTTCAGACCTCCCTGTGTTGTGTTTGGACCTCCTTTAGGTTCAGACCTCCCCGTGTTGTGTTTGGACCTCCTTTAGGTTCAGACCTCCCTGTGTTGTGTTTGGACCTCCTTTAGGTTCAGACCTCCCTGTTGTGTTTGGACCTCCTTTAGGTTCAGACCTCCCTGTGTTGTGTTTGGACCTCCTTTAGGTTCAGACCTCCCTGTGTTGTGTTTGGACCTCCTTTAGGATCAGACCTCCCCGTGTTGTGTTTGGACCTCCCTTAGGTTCAGACCTCCTCTTTTGTGTTTAGACCTTTGTGGTCTAGACCTCCCTGTTTGTCCTTTGGACCTCCTCGTAGGACCTCCTTGCAGAACCTCCCCGTAGGATCCCCTCCTTGGATCTCCTCGTTGGACCTCCTCGCAGGATCTCCACCTTAGACCTCCTCCTTGGATCTCCTCTTTGGACCGTGGACCATGCCCTTTTTCTAGTCTGTGCACCCTTTGACTGGCTCCTTTGGCAGTCTTAAGTGCATTTGATGTGGGTTGAGTCACACTAAATGCTGCCACCTACCTTTGTACTCTTTTCTACTTTTTGTCACATCCCTTGTTTTCTTTATCTCTTTTTCGTACCTTATGGCAGTGTGCCTTTGTACCAATACATTGAATTTGGTCACCTTCTGCTTACGGTGCTTCTATTTCCTTTTCCTTTAAATAGAGCACCAGGGACTCCCACTGCCTCCCTGTTCTTCATTTCGACCTCTGCCCCTAGCTCTTTCGGTTTTGAGGAGCTCTCCAAGCTCCTCTGGTTCGGACCTCCTTGAGTCCGAGCCCTTCACTCGTTGGACCTCCCTCCCGTGGGATTCCTTCCTCTCGGACCTCCTCCTCCTTGTGGACCTCCCCTTCTCTTCTGGTTTCGAGTAAGTTCTTTTGGTTTTTTTGGAATTTCTTTTGCTTATTTGGTTTCTTTTGCGAACGTGTAGATCTCGGTTGATCGTTGAGAAGCTCGTGAATCAAGCTCCATCAGCCGAAGCTTTTCTTTCTCCAACAGAGGCAAGTCGTGGACCTTGATCATCTTGATCCCTTTTTGCAAAGCTATTTTGATTTACTAAACTTGCATGGCTATCTTTATAGAAACTGTTTTGGGCAGTAGCTATCCTCCTACTTGACATTATGCCTCCTTTGTATACTTGAACTGGACATGTGGACATGAACTCTTTGGATACTTTAGGATGGATACTTTAGTTGGCATCTTTTGCTATAGCCAACATGGGACCGTATGCTAATTGCTTAGCCTTGCTTTTAGAATCGTGGGTCTGTGAATCATGCCTCATCGTTAATAATCTTGACTAATGAATTATGGAATCGTGGTGGGTGCCCTTTGTTAGCGACTTTGGCGGGATGCCTAAGTTGTGTTGATTGTGGTCTGAAGATCACCCTAATAATCTGTTGTGCCAAGAATGGGTGGTCTTTAAGGGGGTTAATTACAAAATGTTTTGCTGAGGCAAGAAGGCAGGAAGTGAGTAGTGGATGCTTCATTTTGAGGTTTGTGGAAGTCTTGCCTTAGCACAATTAAGGACTTAACTTTGTGTCCTGTTGATCTGGGCCAATCAGTGTAACCACAAGATCATTTTATGGGGATGGTCTGGGCTGAATAATTAGCAATGAGATGGCTTGGGGCTGTTGTGGTTGAGCGTGTGATTCGTTGGCGCAAGAGGGGGCACCCCATAACCCTACGGACTTCTAGACCAAAGGGGGGGGGAATTGTGAAAGCTTAGCGGGCAGCTCCGAGCCAGTTCAAAGCTTTGTAAAGGCTTTGCCGCGCTCTCTAGACTGCTCACCATCGGAAGTGAGCATGGGTGACCGGAACCCGTCCCGCTAGAGAGACCGTGGATTGTGGGTAAAGTTGTACACCTCTACAGAGTGTAAAATCTATTCGAATAGCCAAGTCCTTGGTCATGGACATGCCCGGTGAAAATGGTGCAAGGGGTAGCTTTGCGAACTTGTGCTTCTTGGACACTTATGTGAGAGGTCATGGCTTTGCCTTGGAGAGACCTTGGCCGGCTCCAGAGGGGTCATGGCTGGCTCACTTGGTGGTCCAGGGGTTGGTTGTGGGGCTCTGGAGTGGGTGCTCCAGAGTGGCGTGGTTGAGGTCCTGGTCATGGGTATGACTAGACCTCTCACGGTTGGCTTTGGTAGTCCTGGAGTGGGTGCTCCAGGGTGGCTTTGGATGTGAGTGGGTGCTCACAGCCTCTTTTGAAATCAAATGTATCTATGTACTAATGTTTTAACTTGAGCTTTTCAATCTACTTATTACTTTTTGTCAAATACTGCTTTGTGTAACTAACCATACAGCTCTCTTTTGGCAAGCCTTGCATAATTATTTATTGCATGCTCTCCCCACGGTTTGCTGAGTACATTCAATGTACTCATGGCTTTTGCCCTCTGTTTTATCAGCAGTTGCAGGAAGTACCAGGGAGCTCAAAGCTCAGTGAAGAAGAGGTCTTTGGAGACCTTGCGACCTAGAGGACATCCTCCACTCGATAGCCAGTGGGCTGATCGGTTGGACCAATGTCAAATCAAGTTCTTCCGTTTTGTCAAGCACCAATGTGAGCTGTCATGATGATTATTAGCCCAAGGATGTGCGAGAATCTCAGTCTATCTAGGAGCTAATCTTCAGGACCTCAAAGTCAGCTTGTTTGAGTTTTGAGTAAGAGTTTCGGTTTTCTCCAGAATCATCCGTGAACAAGACAGTGTTAATTAAAGATCAGTAAAGCAGTCATTTCAAGATAGCCAAGACCCCTCCTCATTGTAAAAGAACAAGATCGCCTAGGTCGCCAGAAGTGAACTGAATCAGTGAGAATTTCAGAAGAGCTACCGCAATAATCTATTGTTCATGTGAGCACCCGAATTTATTAAGCTCATAATACTTAGTCATCCAATTGACCCTAGTATTATCAACCAAATAAACCCAGTCTCGAGAGATGTATACTCCCCAGAATGCAGTATACATACCTCACAACAAAAGAATGTATCAATTCCATACAACACATAGTACATAAGCAACAAACCAGAAGTTAATACTAATAAGGAATATGTTAATACAAAAGAGGGGCCTTCCGGCCAAATAACAACAAGAACTACTAAGAAAACAGCGGAAGCAAAAGTGCCATAAAGATGGCTATAACACAAAGCCAATCAGTGTGCCTTAACCCCTAGGCATCTGACCGGACCACCAAGCTAGTCGTCAAACCCGAAGCACATCTCGCAAGAGTGAAGCCCTTGGGGCTCACCTTCTTCCTCTGCAACAAAAGCCACAAAAATGCCACAACCACGGGCAGATGAGTACATAAAGTACTCCATAAGACTTACGTGTAAGATAACAGAACTATAAATAGCTACATGCAAGCTTTATTTAAGTGGATGAGGCTTTGGACTCATTTTAGCATAAAGCAAGTTTCATTTGCAATAACATAATAGATTGAAGGCAATTTGGCAAAGCATTTTAATTGTTGAAATAACAACGAGATAGTAACATAGTAACAACAACAAGATCAACTCGAAGTGACTAACCCAAGTCACCACAACAATAGCATGAACATCCATTCATACCAACCATGTCAAGTTTTAATTAAAGGTTGTAGTCTAATTCTTACGAAATAACCAAGCGTGTCCATAACCTAGGATGAGGCTATTGAATAGTTTTATCCTCATAGGGTGTACCAATGTACCCACACGTCGAGACCGCCTTTCCTTTAAGCACACTACCTTTGGTGTCTGCAAGACAGCTAAGTCCTCTGAGACATTTCCAATGGATAGTGCTAATTCGACCAAGACAACCCACGGGATAAGGACCCAATGGACTGACCTAACCGATGCGCCTTTGCTCCATTCCCACACCACACACACACACACATTTTATCTTTAAAACACACCAATCGGCGACCCCAATTAGCACCGCCCAAAGTACTTAATCAAGAGAGGTCCCATATCCCCTCGTGTGGTTAGCACATAAAATTGCTTGGATCAATGGCGCAAGAATTAGGTCCTTGTTGACTCGGGCATACCACCACATCCAAAAACCACACCATCCATCCAATATGCCCAAGTCTAAATCAATCTTTTATTTTCAGTTTTTGATTTTACAAATTAATCAAAGCACAAGTTTGGACATATAGGAGTAATAATCGGTTTTGAGTGATCAAGACCATCGACTAAGTCGATGATCGCCCATTACTACCGAAAACTAAGCATGTCTAAGCCATTTAAATCGAAACTACTAAGTGATAAGAGCTCATCCAACGAGCTCCCACCACAGCAAATAACCTAGGCTCATGGTAGTAGAGGATAAACAATTCCTACAGATTATGCAACTATAGGCTTGCTAGCGATATTTTAACACAAAGTAGCATGCATACATACAAGTAAAAAAAATATATTAAGCTTTAAAGTAATGGGACAATGATGGAAATGATCAAACTGCTTGCCTTGTGTTGCTGGTCAATTTGTTGCTGAGGATCGCTCACGGAATCACCACAAATGTCGAAGCCTAACGGAAAAGACGAAAACCAAACGATAAGAACGACGAAACGACAAAGACAGCATAGCAAACGAACTCCAAACACTGTGAATTTTCTACAGCAGCAAGAGGGTGATTTTTAGGGAATTTAGCAACAAGAACCAATTGATTTGGATTCTTAATGCAAAAGTTATGAGCAAAACAAACCTGCTCAGCCCTAAAAATACCAAACTGCACTATTCACTAATTTAATTATGAGGCAACATTTTCTAGAAAAGTGGTGACACTGAAATTTTTACAGCAAAACCAGCACCTCATGAGATGAATAACACAATTGAGTTCATCTCATTTGGAGCTAGATTGCACTTTCTACCATTTTTCAAAAACAAGAACTTGAATAAAATTATAATGCACAAGAACTCTTTTCTACAACAGCCACAAGATCAAGCTAATTTTCACAGTAAGTTCGTTAATAGAGGAAACCAACAAAGTTGGATTCACTCAAAAATAATCTACAGAGCATTAGTTATGTATTTTACAAGTTAAGCATTAATTTGAGTGTATATTTGAAGTGAGTTTTAAAATCTAATGGCAAAACTGTGCTCTGGAGCTGAACTCAACTTACAATCATTTTTGGATTAAAGTCAAGTTCAAGACAGAGCTAACACAATTTGAATGACCTCAATTGGATTTAAAATGAAAAAGATATGGAATTCTAAAGTTTATACCTTATTTCAGGTTTATACTTAAGGGTTCTTTGGAATTTCTAAAACCCACAAGGACATGGGAGGGCGTGGCGGCTCGAGATCACGCGGGAGGTCCTCAACGGTTGAGATCTTCCAAGGAAGATCTAAACTATCAAGATCTCCCGAGGAAGATCTACATCGTCGAGACCTCACGGGGAGGTCTGGGACGGTCCAGATGTTCCAAGGAGGACTTTGATGGTCTAGATCAAGCGAGGGAGGTCTGAGCAGTGAGATCTTCCAAAGGAAGATCTAAACTACCAAGATCTCCCCAAGGAAGATCTACATCGTCAAGACCTCACAGGGAGGTCTGGGACGGTCCAGATGTTCCAAGGAGGTCCTTGATGGTTCAGATCGTCCGAGGAGGACCTTGACGGTCAAGATTTACCCCGGGAGGTCATGAGCAGGTGAGATGACCTCGGGAGGTCCTATCGTCCTGCACCTCCAGGGAGGTCTGGATGGCCACGATCACTCAAGGGGAGGTCTTGGACGCTCAAGATCTCCTGGGAGGAGGTCATGGACGTCCCAGAGCTCGCGACCACGTGCTTGCGCGCACGCACGTGCTTGGACATGAGATAAATGCGCGCGGGACAACGAGGAGGTCCGCGCGCGGGAGGTCTTAAATGCGCGCAAGGGGAGGATTAAATGCAGTTAAGACACGCCAATGATTTCAATGATTTGAGCACTTGATTAGTGCATTAAACGCGACAAACCTTTGTCCTAAAAACGACAACGGCGCTGCCGTTCTTGTCCGACAAAGACCCGAGCTCAAAGATGAGGTTCTCGCCGGCGATGCAGACCTCGCCGGCGGCATCCAATGGTACCATTGGGTCCGCAATTACCATGCGCACCCAATGGACCTCCTCTCAACGGTGGCGACGGCTTTGAACGCCGGCGAGCCGGAGAGGACAAATGACTAGCACGGCCAAAATCCGAAATGCAAAAGAAAGCTTCGCGCGACATTCAAGCGTGTGCCCAAACAAAAGCTCCGCAACATCATACATGCGGGTGCCCAGCGCCTAGGACTATCAGGGAGTACCTGGAGGTCCTAACGATGCCAGGGAGGTCGAGGATGGCGATGGCCTGAGTTGGAGAAGATGGGAAGCTCCGCTGCTCAAGACCAAGCTCCAAGCTCCACTAGCCCACTCCTGAAAATGTCACCTCACAAAGAGTTAGGTTCACTTCAGGAGATTTTGGGGGAGCTTAAAATGAGCTAGAGGTTGAGAGGGAGCCACTAGAGCAAGCTTTCACCACCGAGGGCTCCAAGCTTCAACAATGGCGGCCAAAAAGGGGAGGTTAGTGGAGGGGACGCTCAGCCAAGCACAAGCCAGGCCAAGCTCAATGGTGTGTAAAAGAAGCCAAGGGCAACAGTGGGGGGTTTTATAGCTAGGGCAAAAGGAGGTCCTGGACCACGGGTTAAGCTCATGGTGAGCTTAGCCCAAGGGAGGTCCACGGGAGGTCCATGGGGTTGGACAAGATGGATGGGACAGAGTAGGTCAGGACAGGGCATGGGCTAGGGGCGGAAAAGCACTGACATGCATTTAATGCCTGTAACATCCCAAATGTATAATCAGGGTTATTCAAGTATAATTATATGTGTAGAAATTAAAACTTTTTCTCACAACTTGAAAACCCTTTCAATCTCATGTAATTCTTGTCCAAGAGTTGTGTAAACCAAGAACACAAAGCTCTTGTTGACCAAAAGTCAAATTCATTTTCCAATTCTCTCAAATCTTGTGCCAAACAATTGGAAAGTATCTTCCTTGGTCCTAAAACTGATATGGGACCCCCTCTGAAAAATATCACAAGTTGTAAGACTTGTTTGATAATTTTTGGAGGCAAAACAATCCTTTAAACAACCTTAATGAAATTCCTGAGAAAAATGCATGGCATAATAACCTCTGGAAAATTTATGTAAGGTTAATCATGTTGTCACTAGCTCCAGTTAAAATCTTATGAATTTTGGAGTTCATTTGCTATCTCAAACAATTTTGCAAAGTCTTAGTCATTAGAAAATTAAATTTAAAACAGAACCTTTGTTCCTTGGGTGGCCAGTACTCAAACTGGTCAGCCCAACCCCATCGACCTCCTTTCCCACCTTGATGAGGTCGTGGCCGTTGGATCCAATCCAACCGCCACGACCTCCCCCTCAACCAAGGCCCCGGGACCTCCCATTCGAGGTCCTCTTGACCTCGTGGACCTCCTCGGGTCAGCGTGGGCATCGAGACCTCCCACCTCATCAGGTCATAGCCGCTGGATCAAAGATCCACGGCCACGACCTCCACGTGTGTTAAACCTCAAAGGACCTCCTCGTCTTTGTAAGCCATCGCAGCCGAGGTCATCCCACCTATGTGAGGTCTTGGCCCTTGGATTCAAGATCCATGGCTCGACCTCCCATGGTTATCCAACCTCAAAACCACCTTCCACCTTGGCGAGGTCATCATTGTTGGATTTACATCCAACCGCTCGACCTCCTTTGTACTCACTTGAGGTCGTGGCCGTTGGATTTACATCCAAAGGCCACGACCTCCTCTCAAAAATATTACAGCAAGGTCCTCCGCCTTGATGAGGTCCATGCCCTTGGATTTGCATCCAAAGGCCATGACCTCCCCTCGATCTCTTATGTTGGCGTGCGGTTAAGTCCCAAGCGGAGGTCCGCACTGTTGGATGGAGATCAACGCTTTGGACCTCTGTCCATTTCCTCACGTGCGCTTTTCACGTTAAGGGGATCGGAGGGCCACGACCTCCTCGCCCTTGATCGTGTGGTGGGACCTCCTCCCGGCCACTTAAAACTTAACTTGGTTCAAAATAGGATCCGATGGTTAGGACCTCTCCTGTGTCTTATCCAACGCCATAAGGACCTCCCTGTTCTTCTCCTTCCTCTGGCGCGCACGGCAAGCTCGAGCAATGCATTTAATGCAAGTCCGCCATGGAGTATGTATATGACTCTTTCTTGACCGCATTTAATCTTGGTCACTTTAACCTCTCAGTCAAGCTCTAGCACCCCCTTGTCAACCTTTATGTCTTGTCCCCTGCCTTTGGACCAGTGCCATGGGCCAAGCTCACCGTGAGCTTAGCCGGTGGTCTCGACCTCAATTGCCCTTAGGATAAAACCACCCCACTGTGCCTTTATCTTCCTTTACAAGCCATTGTTCTTTGCTCACCCATCGTGCTTGTGAACTTTAAGCCGCAGAGCTCCTTGGCCGCCATTGTTGGACTTGAAGTTCCTCGGTGGACAAGGGTCACTTGGGGTTTCCACCTTTCTCCTTGCTTCCATTTGTGCCTTCCCTCGGGATCAAGCCCTAACCTAATTTGTTGGGCATTTTGTTTTCAGAGGTGGTCAAAGTCGGGCTTGAAGTGGAGCTTTGGCCGTGGAGCCCTGTCTTCCCCAACTCCGCCACCACCTCCACGACCTCCCGGCACCTTAGGACCATCGGGTAAGCCCTGTTAGTCCTTTAGATCTTGGCACCCTTATGAATGATCTCATGAGCTTTAGTTTGGCATAAGCTTGTTTGTCGCATGAGCTCATTTTTGCTTTTCGGTTTTGCCGTCTTGGTCACCTCTGTCCTCTCGGCTCGCACGGCGTTCAAGGCCGTCTTCTTGCCGTTGAGAGAAGGTCCGTTGGGTGCGCGTGGTTATTGCGAACCGCGGTACCATTGGATCTCGCCGACGAGGTCTACATCGCGGCGAGAACCAAATATTTGAACACGGATTTTTGTCGGACGCAGCGACCGCGTTGTTGTCGTTTTAGGACAGGCTTATTTGGGGTTAATCGCCATAAATTGCTAAATCTCGCAATCATTGGGTGGGTCTTGATGTCCTTAAATCCACCAATTATTGCGGCGCCTTTAAGTCCTCCGTAGCGCATGACCTCCTTGTGTCCCACGCGCATTTATGCCCTGTCCAAACATGTGCGTCGCGAGCTGCAGGATGTCGAGACCTCCTCCAAGGAGATCCGGGCGCCCAAGACCTCCTTGGCGCAATCTTAGCCGTCGAGACCTCCCTGGAGGTGCAGTGGCGCTGAGGACCTCCTCTGGGACCTCCTCGAGGTCATCTCACCGTTGAGGACCTCCCTTTAATCTGGTCCATTCAGGACCTCCTTCCATGTTGTGGTCCGTTAGATCTCCCATCTACGGCCATGACCTCCCTTACCTCGCGCATGTGCGTGGTTAGGAGGTCCAGACCTCTGGACCTCCCATGTGCATGTGTGTTGTTCTCACGGGAGGTGCGAGCCGTTGGATCTGAGATCTGTGGCTCACGACCTCCCATGTCTTTGTGAATGTTAGGAAGGTCAGTAAATTCTTAAGTATGAACTGAAATGAGGTAGACTTTAGAATTTCATATCTTTTTCTTCTTAAATCCAAATGAGGTCATTCAAGTTGTGTTAGCTCTATCTTGAACTTGACTTTAATCTAAAAATGATTATAAGTTGAGTTCAGCTCCAGAGCACAGTTAGCCACTAGATTTTAAAACTCCCTTTTAAATATACATTCAAATTAATGCTTAGCTTGTAAAATTCATAACTACTGCTCTGTAGGTTATTTTTGAATGAGACCAACTTTGTTAGCTTCCTCTATTAATGAACTCACTGTAAAAATTAGTTTTGAGCATGTTGCTGTTAGAAAAATGAGGACTTGTGCATTATAATTTTGTTCAAGTTCTTGTTTTTGAAAAATTATAGAAAGTGCATAATAGCTCCAAATGAGATGAACTCAATTGTGTTATTCATCTCATGAGGTGCTGGGTTTGCAGTAAAAATTTCAGCCTCACCACTTTTCTAGAAATTGTTGCCTCATAATTAAATTAGTGAATAGTGCAGTTTGGTATTTTCAGGGCTGAGCAGAATTGTTTTGCTCATAACTTTTGCATTAAGAATCCAAATCCATTGGTTCTTGTTGCTAAATTCCTAAAATCACCCTCTTACTGCTGTAGAAATTTCAGAGAATTTGGAGTTCGTTTGCTGTGCTGTCTTGTTGTTTTTCGTCGTTCTTATCGGTTCTTTATCGTTTTTCCGTTAGGTTTCGACATTTGTGGTGATCCCATAAGCGACCCTCCGCAACAAAGTGACCAGCAGCAAGGCAAGCAGTTTGACCATTTCCATCATTGTCCCATTACGTTAAAGCTTACTACTTTGTTTTACTTCTATGTATGCATGCTACTTTGTGTTAAATGTCGCTAGCTTTCCTATAGTTGCATAATCTGTAGGAATTGTTATCCTCTACTACCAATGAGCCTAGGTTATTCGCTGTGGTTTGAGCTCGTTGGATGAGCTCTTATCACTTAGTAGTTGCGTTTAAAACTGCTTAGACATGCTTAGCTATCGGTAGTAATGGGCGATCATCGACATAGTCGATGGTCTTGATCACACAAGTATAATTATTCCTCCTATATGTCCAGCACTTGTGCTTTGATTAATTGTAAAAAAAAACTGAAAATAAAATGTCGATTTAGACTTGGGCATATTGGATGGGTGGTGCGGTTCTTGGAATGTGGTGGTATGCCGGGTCCCTAAGGACCGAGTACTTGGGTCACTAAGTCAAGCGCTTTTGCGTGCTAACCACACGAGGGGATATGGGACCTCTCTTGACTAAGTACTTTGGGAGGTGTTAATTATGAGCTGGTTGGTGGGTATGTTTTAATAAAATCTGTGTGTGTGGTGTTGGGAGGGAGCATTGGCACCGGTTAGGCTGTCTAATGTGTCTTGTCCCGTGGGTTCTTGGCTCGTAATTAGCATCGTCCATTGGAAATGTCTCGAGGACTTAGCGTGCTTGCACACCAAAGGTCGTGTGCCTAAAGGAAAAGCGATGCGGCGTGTGGGTACATTGGTACACCCCGCAGGATAAAACTATTGAATAGCCTCGCCCTAGGTTATGGACATGCTTGGTAAGGTCGTTCAAGACTAGTCTCAACCTTTTAATTAAAACTTGATGGGTTGGTATGAACGGGGAGTTCATGCTATTGTTGTGGTGACTAAGGGTTAGTCACTTCCAGGTTTGTTCTTGTTGTTGTTACTATGTTATTATCTCGTTGTTACTTCAACATTTAAAAATGCTTTGCCAAATTGCCTTCAATCTATTATGTTATTGCAAATGAAACTTGCTTTGTGCTAAAATGAGTCCAAAGCCTCATCCACTTAAATAAAGCTTGCATGTAGCTAAATTATAGTTCTGTTATCTTACATCGTCGGTCTTGTAGTACAATAAACAAGTTATTGTACTCATTTGCTTTGCTTAACAAATTTGTTGCAGAGGAAGAAGGAGAGCTCCAAGAGCCTCTCTTTTGTGCTACGTGTTGCGATTTCTTGACGACTAGCTTGGCGGTCGGTCGAGATGCCTAGGGTTAAGGCACACCGATTGGCTTTGTGTTATAGCCATCTTTATGGCACTTTTGCTTCATTGTGTATTCTTGTAACTTATTGCTATTTGGCCTAAGGGCCCTCTTTTGTAGTAGCTATTCCATATTAATATTAACCACGGTTTGTTGCTTATGTTCTATGTGTTGTATGGAATTGATATATTCTTTTGTTGTGAGGTATGTATCTTGCATTCGGGAGTATACATCTCTCGAGACCGAAGTTTATTCGGTTGATAATACTAGGTCAATTGGATGACTAAGTATTATGAGCCTAATAAATGTCGGGTCTCACAATGCCCCCAGCACTGAGCCGTTGGATGTGACAAGGCTCGACTTTGCCCACTGCCATGGCTCGCACGCGCATCCAAGGTAGGAGAAGAACAGACCTCACATCCACCGTTGGATTACGTGGATGGGGAGGTCTGACCCTCAGATTTTAAGTTTGAACCGTTATGCTTTAAGTGATGGGAGGAGGTCCCACCACACGATTTGAAAGGAGGTCGTGGCCTCCGATTTCCATATCTGGCGCGACGTGGAAAAGGGGACAGAGGTCCAAGGCGTTGGATTTCAATCAGCAGTGCGGACCTCCAGAGGACTTAACCGCACATGGCCTTAAGAACATGAGGGGAGGTCATGGCCTTAGGATTCAAATCCAAGGGCACACAACCAAAAAGGACGGTCTCGAGGCTTTGCGTGAAGCGAGGGAGGTCAAGACCTTTGGATTTTGATCAACGGTGGTGATCAAGACAGGGAGGTCTTGTCTTGTTGGATATTTTGAGGGGAGGTCGTGGGTGTTGGATCGATCCAACGGCCACGACCTCGTTTAAATGGGAGGTTTGCTTAGTTTAACGGTGAGGGAGGTCGGGGCCATGGATCTTGGATCCAAGGCGATGACCCCAACAAGGTGGAAGATCCACGCAGCGATGGTTTGCGAGAGGAGGTCGTGGCCTTTGGATTGGATCCAATGACTCGACCTCAAGTGAGTGAAAAAAGGGAGGTCTCGAGTAGTTTGGCGCGAGGAGGTCATGGCCATGGATCGTTGATCCAAGGCGATGACCTCATGTGAGTGGGGAGGACTTCGCAGAGAAGGTTTGCAGAGGAGGTCGTGGCCTTAGGATTGAATCCAACGGCTATGACCTCAAGTGAGTACAAAATGGAGGTCAAGGTGGTTTGAGCTCGCGGGGAGGTCAGAGCCATGGATTTTTGATCCAGCGGCCAAGACCTGATGAGGTGGGGAGGTCCTGGCGGTATTGACCGCGGAGGAGGTCGTGGCGGTTGGATGTTAATCCAACGGCTGCGACCTGCTCAAGGTGGAGAAGGAGGTCTGACGGGTTAGGAAGTGGGTTGGGTTGGACCAGCTTTGCAATGTGGCTAGCCCAAGGAACAGTACGAGTTTTTGAATTCAGTTTTTAACAGCTGAAACTTAGTAGAATTATTTAAGGTAGCAAATGAACTCCAAAATTCCTGAAATTTTAACTAGAGCTTGCTGACAATGAGATTAACCTTGCATAAAATTTCCAGAGGTTATTATGCAATGCATTCTTCTCAGGAAATTCATGAAGGTTGTTCTACGGATTGTTTTACCTCCAAAATTTCTCACACAAGTTTTATAACTTGGGATATTTTTCAGAGGGGTCCCACATCAACTTTAGGACCAAGGAAAAATATTTCCAAATGTTTGGCACAAGATTTAGACAATTGGAAAATGAGTTTGACTTTTGGTCAACAAGAGCTTTGTGTTTTTGGATTACACAACTCTTGGACAAGAATTACATGAGTGTTTAGGGGTTTTCAAGATGTGAGAAAAAGTTTTAATTTCTACACATATAATTATACTTGAACAAACCTGTTTATACTGATTAGGATGTTACATTCGATCGACTAAAGTTACTTGTGGAATCCGAAGTCGGTCTTGATCGGTCAAACAAGATATTTGTTGAACCCCGAGTCAAAGCGATGCTAGAAAATCAGTCTCGACCAGAAAGTTTGTCAAAGAAATATGCCGTTCATTCCTATTAATATCATTGAGTGTGAAGGTAAATCGACAAAGTGGCATACTGACGAGATGGTATTCACCGAAATTGGTATAGTGCCAGATCGATAGGGATGATCAGTTTGCACAATGTGTCAGAAAAGTTAGCATTAGACCGAGGATACCAGTTTACCTCGTGTCAGCGACAGAGTACCTATGAAGCTTTGGATGCTCGTTTCAATTCAGTAGTGTGTATCACCCTGCATCTACGGACAAAAAAAATGAGTGTGCCTTAACTCATAGTACCAGGTCGAGCAAGTAAGTGTTCCGTGCAGAGTTCTCCTACAGCACCAATTGCCAGTCAGTTCGCAGTTGTCACCATCTGAAATTTGCAGTGGTTGATCGCAAATCATTTGCTCAGCTAAGGGCAGATCAAATCACAAAAGTATGTGGATTTTTGCACCAATCATGAAACAGAAGACCAAGAGTCTTTAATGCAGAAGGGATTTTAAGTAGCTTAGTTCAAACAGAAAAGCTACGCGGATTATCTGATTATCACCCTCGCGGTCATGTCTATCTTGGGATACCGTGAAGACTGCGTTAAGGATTATCTGACGTGAGGTGATAGATGTGTCGATCTGCTTGATTTGAAGCTCGAAGAAGAGTTAGTGGTCAACTTTGAGTTGCGGTCGTGATGAGGACCTTCTCAACTCCAGGAGTGTCTTCGAGCACCGATCAAGCAGCCTGTCAAAAGCAATCGAGTTTCAAGAAGCCTTCCTGCTAGGAGCCAGTTCGTCAAGTTTTATTGAAGCAAGAAGTTCAGCAAGAGCAAGACGTTTGTTTCGTAAGTGTTCAGAAGAGCAGTTCTGTTAAGTCAAAGCAGTTTGAAAGCAAGTAGAGAACCCGAAAGCTGAGTTCTTTAACCTATTCTATAGCCAGCCTGAATCTCGGGGACGAGATTCCTTTAAGGGGGGAGGTTTCTAACGTCCCAAAATTTGGGTTTTCAAAAAATCTTTTAAATAGTTTAGGTCCCTGGAAAATTTCACCAAATTTTATTGGAATTAATAAAGCTTAACCGGGAATTTTCTAAATTAAAAATATTTAATTTGACTAACCTAAACATCAATTAAGTAAAATCCTGTGTTATTTGGCTTCCTTGTGTTCCAAGGAATTTTCTGGTATTTTCTGAGATTTTTCTGGATTTGTTTACTATTTATTTGGATCTCCTCGATTTTTGGGATTTTCTTTAATTCCGAAAATCCTCTTTTCTCTCTCCTGCCGCACTGCTACAGTACCATCGGGCACTGTTCATCCGAATCCCACGTGCTACGGTACCCGCGAAATACTGTTCACGTTGATCTCCAGACGAACGAGTCCCCAGCCGAACCGAACGGGAGGAGTACGCGTCGTCGTTCCAAACTGAAATTCAAAATTCCATATCTTTCTCCTCGATGCACATAAAAGCGAGCCGTTTGCACTCACGCATCCATCTTGACCTCCTCTTCTAATCCCCTAAATTGGTTTCCTCCAAACAGATCTATTTTCGTCACCATCTGCAGAATACCGAGCTCCACCCAAAAGGTCTTCTCCGGCGAGTTGCGCCTTCATCCGACGTCCGCCGGCCGAACCGTCTGTGGCGTTGGCTTCGCGTCGTCGTCCTCTACGTCATGGTACCATCCACTTCACCCGAAGATCGCCGGAGCACCGTCGGCCATTAAAGCCCAACCGTGTTCGTCGCGTTGCCCGCTTCCTCGGTGAGTTTTTCCAAAATCCGATCGCACCATTGCGTCCGGCTCGTCGTTTCCTTTCCGTTTTGCCCCTTTGCCGCCGTCGCGTTGTCTCCGTCCGTCGGCCACCCCATGCGCCCTATTCATCTATACACTGTTCATGTATATATACGTATTGGTGCAGTGGCGATTTCCTTGGTTGCTCGATCGGTTGATGCTGTCGGCTAATCCTTCTATCTCTTTGCTTCTACGTGCAGCCCAACCAGCATCGAGCCATGTGCTAGGCAAGATCCAGCCACAATTCAAGTATGCATCTCTCTGTTAATCTATTCTCTAATCCTTGCATTACCAAACCTCCTGCAATCTTGCCTTAAAATTAGCCTGTGCAGTCGGTTCCTATGCATGTCTGCTGCTTCCAGAACGAGAATTCACCTCTAAACAGTTTGCCCCTTCACTGATGTGGCCAAGCATCATCTTTTTCCCTTGTGTTGATCTTTTTCTCCAATCGGTACTTCCCATCTCAGTGCCGAAGAGATCCATGCATCCATGCCACCATCTCCTGCTTGCCAAGCCGAAGCCACCCTGTGCCATGAATCGGTCGGCAGCAATTCTGTGCTGAATTGGCCGAAGCTTCTGCCTGTAGCATGTAATCGGTCCCTGTTGATCGTTTTGTGCGTGGGCTGCCCTCTATTGTTTATTCTTTCTTCTCTTCCATGTGGGCCCAAAGTAGATATCTCTTCCTAGAAGACTTCTGGACCATGCAAGCTACAAGATGGATGTGTCATGTGCGCCATAACCGGCCGAATGCCCTTTGCAGGTTCTTGTCTATTGCTTCGTTCGGCTCTACGTGGAATTCCTCTTATCTTCCTTTCTTACTTGTTGTGAAGCCTCAAATCTCTCTCTATTCTTTATTCATTGCGTTGTCATCCGGTGCTAATTCTTGCCAGATCAATTAAAGTCTTCAGGGCACCATGCGCCATGAACCAGTCACATGTGCGTGTCCTCTGTTGTCTGTTACTTCGTTCATCTGTTCGTGTTTCTTTCTGTTGTTTCCTCCTTGTTGCCTTGGTCTCTATGGCATGAGTCCTTGGTCATCTTACTAATCCAAGCATTCTTTATTCTCTCTATTATTTGCTTTGCCATCTCCTGTAACCATGCGCAAGAACCGGCCGGCAAATTCCGCTCTTTGTTCTCTGTTTGAGGTTGAGGCACGTTTTGTTCAATGGCTGTTGTCAACAGAGTGTTGATCCCTCCTCTCTTACACATGGGCCCCATGTGTAATTCTCTTGTTCTATCTCTCCTAATGAGTGGTTCCCACTTGTCATCCAACCAAGCCAGTCCATATATACAAATATCTTTTCCTTACATGTAGACCCCACATATCATCCACCCAATTAGAAACCCTAATTATTTCTCTCTCTTACATGCGGGTCCCGCATGTCAGTCAACCCTTGGTCAAACCCTAGTTCATGAGCTTGGTCCACCGTTGACTAGCATATCTCTGTGGACTTGGTCTATAGACTAGTGGCCCACATGTCAACCCTAATCTTATTTTCGGGAATTAATTTAATTCTTGAAAATCCCTTTATCTTATTGGTCCCACATGTCGCTTCTTTGCCTTATTTCTAGAATTATTTTAATTCTAGAAATTCATAAATACCAGTCAGTCCCACCTATCATCCACTCATCCTTTTTCCATAATTTCCGAAATCATTTAATTGAGGAATATGCTGTGGGTCCCAATGCTCTCTCTCTCTCTCTCTCTCTCTCTCTCTCTGTATCTTGTTCTCTCTCCAGCACCTTGGCCCACATGTCATCCATTGAGTTCATCCCTCTCTCACTTACCAGTGGACCCCACTTGTAAGTATCCAATTCTTTTATTTATTCTAATCCGAAGGAATATTCTTTTCTCTATCAATTTCAGCATTCCATGTGATCTTCCAAAGCTCATATCTTTTGCATCCGAACTCCGTTTGAGCCCATTCAAATTTCTAAATTCATCTCAATCCAATATCTATTTATCTGAGATTACTATTTAATTTTTGGAGTTTGTTTGCTCTCTGTTGTTTATTTATTTGGTTTATTTGCTTGTTGCGAGTAGACGTTGATACCGCGAGAAGTGCTGATCAAGAAGGAGCAGAAGATCAAGGAAGTAGAAGATTAAAGTTAAATAAGATCGTCATTGCTAGCAAGGCAAGTTGTACCTTTGATCATATTGAATCCTAGTTTTCTAAAATTACTTTGATTCAAATTATTGCATTTACTTTAAGTATTTATTTAAATGCTTTTGGGTGTAGTAGTTAATTCCAAATTGTTATGCCTTCCTTGTGAAATTGTTATGCCTTGATCCTTTGTCACCCTAGTTGATATTTAGTTGGTAAATATTGTAGCACCAACGTGGGTTGGTTAGTACGAGTAGATTGCTTAACCATGCCACGAATCACTTATTCATGTGAGGCTGCAATTATTAAACCTGACTAAGTGAATATGCAATCCTGTAATAATCTGTGTATACTATGTGTCTTTGTGGCATGTGTTGCACTTAAATCAATCGGGTGGTAAAAGGATTTGGACTGAGGCAAGGGGGTGGATACTGTGTGATGTGGTGGGCTGTGTGCATGGGCTTTATAAGCTGTGTGCTATTTTTGGTGGAGCTGTGTGCATGGGCTTTATAAGCTGTGTGCATAGGGATTTGTAGTTAACATGTGGTAGTCTTGCCTTGGTCAATTAAGGACCTCACCATGTGCGCCATTGTGAGACCCCGATTTATTAGGCTCATAATACTTAGTCATCCAATTGACCCTAGTATTATCAACTAAATAAACCGTGCCTCGAGATATATGTACTTCCCAAGAATGCAGTACACACAACTCATTACAAAAGATTGCATCAATTCCATTCAAACACATAGAACAGAACAAGCAACAAACCAGAAGTTAATATAAATAAAGGATAGTTATTACAAAAGAGAGGCCGACCGGCCAAATAACAACAAGTCTACAAAGATAACAGCGGAAGCAAAAGTGCCATAAAGATGGCCATAACAAAAGCCAACCAGTGTGCCTTTACCCACAAGGCAACTGACCGGACCGCCAAGCTAGTCGCTCTCCCAACCACCGCACAGCTCACAAAAGTAAAGCCCTTTGGGCCCTACCTCCTCTGCAACAAAATTATTAAGCAAAGCAAACGAGTACAAAAATGTACTCGCAAGACTGACGTGTAGTATAACAGAACTATAATTTAACTACATGCAAGCTTTATTTAAGTGGATGAGGCTTTGGACTCATTTTAAGCATAAAGCCAGTTTTCATTTGCAATAATGTAATAGATTGAAAGCAATTTGACAAAGCATTTTTAATTGTTGAAGTAACAACGAGATAATAACATAATAACAACATATGAACAACCTGGAAGTGATTAACCCAATAGCCACCACAACAATAGCATGAATTACCCATTCATACCACCCATGTCAAATTTTAATTAAAGGTTGTAGTCTAGTTCTCACAGGCGTTTCCGGCGTGTCCATAACCTAGGACGAGGCTATTGAATAGTTTTAACCCTCAGGGTGTACCAATGTACCCACACGCCGATCGCCTTTTCGCCACATGATTTAGCACACTTCCTTTGGTATGCTTCAAGACGGCTAACTCCTACGAGACATTTCCAATGGATGATGCTAATTACGAGCCGCATCCCACGGGGACAAGACACATTAGACAGCCTAACTGGTCTGCCAATGCTCCTTTCCAACACCACACACACACATTTTATTTAAACATACCCACCGACCAGCTCATAATTAACACCTCCCAAAGTACTTAGTCAAGAGAGGTCTCATATCCCCCTCGTGTGGTTAGCACGCAAAAATGCTCAGAACGGTGGCGCAAGTAACTCAGTCCTTAATGACTCAGGCATACTACCACAGTCCAAAAACCACACCATCCATCCAATATGCCCAAGTCCAAACCAATCCTTTTTATTTTCAGATTTTGACTTTACAAATTAACAAAGCACAAGTGCTGGACATACAGGAGTAATAATTAGATTTGTGTGATCAAGACCATCAACTAAGTCGATGATCGCCCATTACTACCGATGACTAAGCATGTCTAAGCAGTTTAAATCGAAAACTACTAAGTGATAAGAGCTCATCCAACGAGCTCCAACCACAGCAAATAACCTAGGCTCATGGTAGTAGAGGATGAACAATTCCTACAGATTATGCAACTATAGGCTTGCTAGCGATATTTTAACACAAAGTAGCATGCATACATACAAGTAAAACAATATATTAACCTTTAAAGTAATGGGACGATAGAGCGGATATGATCAAACTGCTTGCCTTGCTGTTGCTGGTCAAATTGTTGCTGAGGATCACTTACGGAATCAACACACTCGTCAACACCTAATCGAAAAGACGAAAAGAAACGATAAGAACGATGAAAACCACGAAGACGGCACAGCAAACAAACTCCAAATGCTCTGAAACTTCTACAGCAGCAAGAGGATGATTTTTAGGGAATTTAGCAACAAGAACTAATGGATTTGGATTCTCAATGCAAAAGTTATGAGCAAAACAATTCTGCTCAGCCCTAAAAATACCAAACTGCCACTATTCACTAATTTAATTATGAGGCAACATTTTCTAGAAGGGTGGTGACACTGAGATTTTTACAGTAACACCAGCACCTCATGAGATGAATAACACAATTGAGTTCATCTCATTTGGAGCTATTATGCGTTTTCTATAATTTTTCAAAAACAAGAACTTGAACAAAATTATAATGCACAAGAAAGTTTTCTGAAAACAGTGACATGCCTAAACCCTATTCTAACATTTAGAGCATTAACAGAGGAAGCCAACAAAGTTGGATTCACCCAAAAATAATCTATAGATCATTACTTATGCATTTTACAAGTTAAACATTATTTTGAGTGTACAGTTAAAGTTAGTTTTAAAATCTATTTGCAAAACTGTGTTCTGGAGCTGAACTGGGCTCACAACCATTTTTAGATTAGAGCCCAGGTCAAGCCAGAGCTAACAAAATTTGAATGACTTCATTTAGATTTAAAATGAAAAAGATATGCAATTTTAAAGTTCATACCCTATGTTAGTTTACAATTAAGACCTCACGGGAGGTCCTAAGGACTAGATCAAATTGGGAGGACATAAGCGGATCAGATCAAGCGAGGGAGGTCCTCAACGGTTGAGATCTTCCAAAGGAATATCCAAACTATCAGGATCTCCCCGAGGAAGATCTACATCGTCAGGACCTCACAGGGGAGGTCCTGGACGGTCCAGATTTTCCAAGGGAGGACCTTAATGGTCCAGATCGTCCGAGGGAGGACCTTGACGGTCAAGATCTACCCAGGGAGGTCATGAACGGCTGAGATGACCTCGGAGAGGTCCTAAGCGGAGGTCCAAACGTCACAGACCTCCAGGGGAGGTCTGGACGGCCACGATTGCGTAAGGGGAGGTCTTGGACGTGCCAGATTTCCTCGGAGGAGGTCTGGGACGTCCCAAACCCAGCGCCAAAAGCTTGCGCGCGCACACGCGCACGGACACGAAGTTAATGCGCGCAGGACACAAGGAGGTCCGCGCGCGAGAGGTCTTAAATGCGCGCACGGGGCGGGATTAAAGGCAGTTAAGACACGCCAATGATTAGCAAGATTGGGTAATGATTAGCGCATTAAGTATAGGATCTTTGTCCGAAATTTGACACGGCGCTGCCGTGTACGTCCGACAAAATCCCGAGTTGGAAGAGATGGTTCTCGCCGGCGATGTAGACCTCGCCGGCGACATCCAATGGTACCACTGAGTGTGCAATAGCCTTGCGCACCCAGTGGACCTCCTCTCAACGGCGGCGACGGCCTTAAACGCCGGCGAGCCGGAGAGGAGCACGAAGGCAAGCACGGCCAAAGACCAAAATGCAAAATAAAGCTCCGCGACGTCATTCAAGCGTGTGCCCAAGAAAAGCTCCGTAACACCATACACGCGGGTGCCAGCATCTACGGGACTCCCAGAAGGGTTACCTGGAGGTCGCAGAGGTGCTGGGGAGGTCGAGGACGGTGATGGCCGGAGTGGGGAAAATGAGAAGCTCCACTGCCCAAGTCCAAGCTCCAAGCTCCACTAGCTCACTCCTGAAAAGGTCAACCTAACAAAGAGTTAGGTTCAACTCCGAGGAGGTTTGGGGAGCTTAAAATGAGCAAAAGGT
Source organism: Phyllostachys edulis (assembly GCA_036346405.1). Lineage (NCBI taxonomy): Eukaryota > Viridiplantae > Streptophyta > Magnoliopsida > Poales > Poaceae > Phyllostachys > Phyllostachys edulis. Next base: position 192,016 of record JAYEVD010000745.1, read on the forward strand.
TGAGAGGGAGCCATCGAGCAAGCCTTCACCACGAGCTCCAAGTCACAAAGAATGGCGATAGGGGGGGGGAAAGGTTAGAGGAGAGAAAGCTTAGAAGACACAGTGCAAGCTAGAACTTGAAAGTGTGCCAAAGAAGCTACTGGAGGAACCCAATGGGGTTTTATAATTTGGAGAGGCAGGCTCAGAGCTAGGGTTAAGCTCATGGTGAGCTTAGCCCACTGGAGGTCCATGGAGTTGACATGATGGAGAGGACAGAGTAGGTGGTCGAACTCCGGGCTAGGGGCGAAAGGGCCGACGCATTTAATGCTTGCAGGCGAGCCGTTGGATGTGACAAGGCTCGACTTTGCCCATCGCCATGGCTTTCACGCGCCTCAAGGTAGGAGAAGAACAGACCTCACATCCACCGCTGGATTACGTGGATGGGGAGGTCCTGCCCTCAGATTTTAAGTTTGAACCGTTATGTTTTAAGTGATCGGAGGAGGTCCCACCACACGATTTGGAAAGGAGGTCGTGGCCCCGATTTCCATAATCTTGAATCAAGACGTGGAAAAAGGGACCGGAGGTCCAAGGCGTTGGATCTCAATCCAACGGTGCGGACCTCCTGGGAGGACTTAACCGCACATGACCTTAAGAAAAATGAGGGGGAGGTCATGGCCTTTGGATTTAAATCCAAGGGCACACAATGACCGGGGAGGTCTTAGCACTACGCGTAGCGCACAAGACAAGGAGGAGGTCGTGAGCTGTTGGATCTGATCCAACGGCTACGACCTCGTTTAGGTGGGAGGTTTGCTTAGTTTTAACAGTGAGGGGAGGTCACGGCCATGGATCTTGGATCCAAGGGCTATGACCTCAACAAGGTGGGGAGGTCTTTGCGGTATTGGCCGCGGAGGAGGTCGTGGCGGTTGGATGTAAATCCAACGGCTGCGACCTCATCAAGGCGGGAAAGGAGATCTGATGAGCCCGGAAGTGGGTTGGGTTGGACCAGCTTTGCAAAGCGGCTAGCCCAAGGAACAGTGTAAGTTTTTAAATTTCAATTTTAACAGCTGAGACTTTGCAGAGTTGTTTGGGGTAGCAAATGAACTCCAAAATTTATGAATTTTTAATTGGAGCTTGCTGACATCCTGATTAACCTTACATAAAATTTCCAGAGGTTATTATGCAATGCATTTTTCTCAGGAAATTCATGAAGGTTGTCCAAGGATTTGTTTTACCTCCAAAAATTATCAAACAAGTTTTATAACTCATGATATTTTTCAGAGGGGTCCCACAACATTTCTAGGACCAAGGAAAAATATTTCCAAGTGTTTGGCACAAGATTTAAGATAAATGGAAAATGAGTTTGACTTTTGGTCAACAAGAGCTTTGTGTTTTTGGATTACACAACTCTTGGACAAGAATTACATGAGAGTTTAGGGGTTTTCGAGATGTGAGAAAAAGTTTTAATTTCTACACATTCAATTACATTTGAAACAAACCCTGATTACACATTTGGGATGTTACAGCCATTGAACTGAGCCCTTCTGTACGACCACATGCCTGTTATGGGACGAGCCTAGCATAGTAAGATGAATTTCTGAAATGCTTTGTTACGATTAGTACTTGCAACACTAATTGTATCTTGTGGGTAAAGTGTACAAACTCTGCAGAGTGTAATTAATCTATTCGAGAAGGCGTCATGATCATGGACAATGCTCGGGATTTCACACTAGGGTAGATTTTCATAAAGCGTGTGGGAAGGAGTGTGTGATCTAAATCATATGGCTATGTGAATAATCTGTTTAGGCTGTGTGTCTTTGTGAAATCAAATTGTGAAATTATGATTATCTATTTGTTTTACTTGCTTTCAAGCTATTATTTGTATTCAATTGCAAATGTTGCATTTCTGCAAAATAACCACAGAATACCATTCCCTTGGAATAAGCCTACATCTATAAATTTCATTTCTGTGGTATGCCTTGCGAGTACGGTGTGTACTCACGCTTGCTTTGACGAATCAAGCAGAACTGAAGGAATCACCAGTCAACAAAGTCTACTTCAAGGATCGTGGAGGACTAGGTCACGCACCCCAACCGATTGCCTGTGGGCATATGGATGGGCTTCACTGGAGTTATCCCGTTTCGTTCCGCTGCAGCTTCATTGAGCTTTTTGCCTTCTGAGGCATTAATTGTAAGCTTTGACCTTAAGATTTTTACTCTGATGTTTATTGTATTTGCCTATTTATTAGTTATCTTTGTATATGGAATTGATATTTCACTGATGTTGTCACTGTGTGCACTAGCGTGATCCTGGACTAGTGCAGTATACACAGAGGGTCCAGAATTGTATTTTTGGGTCCCGACAAGGACCTCCAGGAGGTCCTACGGGACTTAGCCTGGGAGATCCTGTCGGACCTCCCTGATGATATACCTTGAGGTGCCACCTGCGGGACGTTGGCCAAGACCTCCAGAGGGTCTTGAAGACCTCCTGGGAGGTCCTGGAAGACCTCCCTCGGGAAGTACCGAGCGGTACTACCGCTCCTCCATACGGTAGTACCGCAGCTCAAAAAAAGATGGTCCTCCTGGACCTTTGTTGTATATCATCCGGCAGGTCGTCACAGTAAGGGAGGAGACAAAGAAGGGGAACGGGTACTGCAGAAGTGACAACATTTAATGCAACACAACAACATTTAATGCGTGAAGACCTTTGCGTCTACAGTGACACGACTGGTGGAAGAAGAAGGTGAGCAGGGCTGACAGATGGGGCTGGTCAAAACTTAGGAGGTGGTCCAAACAAAAGGGAGGTCGTGACCCAAGGGGTGGTTGTGACCCAATGGAGGTCATGACCCAAGGGGAGGTCGTGACCCAAGGGGAAGGTCGTGGCCAGCTCCAGGACCACCCGGAGGTCTCCCAGGACCACTCGGGGGGTCTCCCAGGACCACCCAGAGGTCTTGGACTGAGAGGGAGGTCCAGACGAGAGGGAGGTCTGAACTGAGGGGGAGGTCCAAACGAGAGGGAGGTCCAAACGAGAGGGGGGTCTGGACAGAGGGGGAGGTCCAAACGAGAGGGAGGTCCAAACGAGAGGGAGGCCTGGACTGAGGGGAGGGAGGTCCAAACGAACAGAGAAAGGGGAAATCAACACCAGAGAACTCCAACAAACTCAAAATAAACCAAACTTTGGATTAGTTGAAGTTCGATTTAGCCATTTAAAACATTTTTAATTCCAAAATATCAAGTTAAGCTTTAGCAAATAAACAAACCAAATTGTTATTTTTATTTTTCAAAAAATTTTAGAAAGCCCAGAAAATTGGGATGTTACATGCAGCACATTCAATGTACTGGAAGATGTTGATAACCAATTTTTTTTGTGTTGCTTTATGACATGTTCTGACTCCTAATTATGGATGACTTACCTTTTTGACAATTCCATTCACCGTAATGAAATAATCCTTCCTTTGTGTCGTAGCTGTGTTCCACTGCATTCATTTGATTTTGCCTATAATTATCTGTTGGGAACGAACATTAGCTTCGTAAGAACATTGGAACTCGTCTTTCATTGTTATTTTGAAAAAGAAGGGAAGTAAAGGGGAATTGGTGAAACAAGTGGTGTTGGCATGTGATCAATAGTTAATACCACAAGGATGTTGGTTAGTTTGCAATTACACGGAGACATGCTTTACTGATTCTAATGGACAACCTTTCCTACAACAAGTTCAAGCTATATTGCAAGGTATGTTGCTTTTTTGAAGTCCCACACAAAAAAAAGGTTAATTGCTTAATCCACTAACTTCTACAAATTGAAGGGCTTCTTATATTGCAGATTTTTTGTAAGCTTATCTTCTAACAAATTATTCTGTTGATTTGTGTTGCAAGTCTGGTTGTTAGATTTGAACATAGTATGTAATTAATTGCTATGCAGATAGTATGAGGAAAGATTTCAATGGTTGATGCAGAGAAGAGACTATTTAGCGAATGCACTAGAAGATGTAGACAACCAATTTTTTGTGTTGCTTTCTGACAGGTTTTGACTCCTGATTATGGATGCCTTACCTTGTTGATAATTTCATTCACCTTAATGAAATCATCCTTCCTTTGTGTCGCAGCTGTGTTCCACTGCATTCATTTGATTTTGTCTATGATTATCTGATGGGAACGAACATTAGCTTCATTGATTGGTAAGAACATTGGAACTCATATTTCATTGTTCTTTTGAAAAAGAAGGGAAGTAAAGGGAAATTGGTGAAACAAGTGGTGTTGGCATGTGATCAATAGTTGATACCACAAGGATGTTGGTTAGTTTTTAACTTCTGTGTTATCACTGAAGATGTCAATGTCCATGTCCATGTATTTTGATTTTTGTCTGCCTTTATTATCATTTTGTCAGCTTCCAGGATCCTGGTCCACATGGGAATGGAAGGTATTATGCTAGGATGCTTCCTAAAATAGAGGAGAGATGCTTCATAAAGGGTGCCCAGGTACAGTTTTTTGCTACAATACTTTGCTAGGTTATAGGATACTTGCCCCTACAAAGCTCATTTTTTAGCGGTATATTATTTGCAATTTTTTCATCATATAACTGAAATGTTTAGAAGTCTGTAATTGAGTATCGAATTCTAATCTTACATGCTTTCTTTTGTAAATTGTTGTTCATGTTGTAGTGGTTCGCAATTACACGGAGACAACTTTACTGATTATGGTGGACAACCTTTGCTACAACAAGTTCAAGCTATATTACAAGGTGTGTTGCTTTTTTAAAGTTACTATATTTGGTTAATAGAATGGAACTAGATACTGGGTATTTCAATAGAAAATATGCATACAATGAAAACTGAATTTATATTTTTGTTTCACTGTAAGGTTGATGGTGATATCTATACATATATCTTTTAGTTATGTTCTGTTGATATTTGTTATATGCATATTTTGTTCTGTGAAGATTTGTCTTATGCGTTATGGCACCATTGGCACGTCGTATCCTAATGTTTTTTAAAAATAGGTTCGGTTATAACCTTGCCACCCGTGTATAACAGCTACAGTCACGCCATTTGGCGTGGGTTGCATTCTAGTTACATTACACATGTTAATTCCCGGTGGAAAGGGCCCCCTCCGACCATAGTCACATCATCCAAAAAAACGGGCCGTCCGATCGCCTCTGCGAGCCTCTCGCGCTCGCACGTCTTCGCCCGATCTTGCATGCGAACGGACGTCGATCCGCGCCATCGCGCTTGGTGGATAATGCGCCACGTCGTCGCGCAAACGCCGTCAGCTCGATCACGCGCTTCTTTCACTGTGGCTTGGACGCACGTCAGGTGGGCCCGTGGCCTCGCGAGCTCTTCGGCAACAAAACTTTTTATTATTAATTAACCTTTTTTTGAATTTTATTTTAAAGTTAACCCTCGACGCACTTTATTTCTAATTTTGACCCCTTTGGTCACGCCACGGGTGGTGGTGTGACAAAATAACACTGTCACGCGCCAAAATAAGTCCCCAAAATAGCATTTTTTTTGTCACGCCACTGGTTGTGGCGTGACAAAATAACACTGTCAAGCCACTGGAAGTGGCGTGACAAGAGTTTGACCAGAAATGGGCTGGCGTGACAGTGTTGTTTTGTTACGCTATGGGTGATGGCGTGACCAAAGGAGTCAGAATTGGAAATAAAGTGCGCCGGGGTTAACTTTAAAATAAAATTCAAAAAAAGGTTAATTAATAAAAAAAAATTCTCGGCAACACGGCGCGACGCCGTCCAGAGGGCCCAGGAGACACGCCGGAAGCGGGCTTCGCTTCTTCGGCCCACGCCGGCCAGGCAAAACGGCCCGCCCTACTCCAATCACGCACGCCGCCTGAGAGACCGAGACGCCCTGCACTGCACAGCACAGCTCGCCGCAGGCCGCTCGCTCCAGCCGCCCTACTCCAATCACGCACGCCGCCGTCTTTTCTCCTCCCTCTTCGCCTCCGCCTCCATTCCGCCGATGCTCCCCGAGGGCCAAGGATTTTAACCCCGCCGCAATCGTGTCCTCCTCCACGGAATCCAAATCCCGTCTCAAACCCAAATCCTCGACACGCCTACTCCCCAAACCCTAAACGCCAAGCCGATCCCCCGCGCGGCGGCGATGGGGCGCAAGAAGAACGTGGCCATCGCCGCCGACGAGTACTCCTTCCCGCAGGATGACGCCGCCGACACCGCGCCGCAGCCCGCTGCGGAGAAGGATAAGCCCAAGAAGGGCGGCAAGAAGGGCAGCAAGGCCGCCGTGCCCGACGACGACGACTATGAGCCCCCTCTGGCGCCGCGCGGAGATGAGGAGGAGGAGGAGGAGCCGATGAACGTCGTCTTCACCGGCAAGAAGAAGAAGAAGGGCGGCGGCGCTGTGAGCTCCTTCAGCGCCTTCGACGCCCTCGCGGCCGATGAGAACCAGGACGACGAGGAGGCCGCCGCCGACGAGCCGGACGCCGCCAAATCCGAGGGCAACAACGATCTTGGCGACGCCGAGGACGACGACATCGATTTCGACTTCAGCAAGGCCAAGAAGAAGAAAAAGAAGAAGGACAAGGGAGCTCGCCCAGCCCTTGAAGAAGAGGATGAGGCTGCGGCGCCCCCAGACGTTGCTGAGAAAGAAGAGGAGGCTGCGGTTGCTGCAGTCACAGCTGCAAAGAAGCCACAGAAGAAGAAGAAAAAGAAGGGTGGGTTTACCGTGGACGATGAGGACATCGACAAGCTCCTGGCTGAGATCGAGGACCCTCAACCCACCGAGGAGGCTAAGCCGGAGGAGGTTAAAGGTGAGGATTCTGTGGCTGCCCATGCTGGAGGAAAGAAATCAAAGAAGAAGAAAAAGAATGGGGGGTTTACCGTGGATGATGAGGACATTGACAAGCTCCTTGCGGAGTTTGAAGACAGGCCTCCTTCCGCTGAGGACCCTGAGCCCGAGCCAGTGAAGGATGATGGTACTGTGGCTGCTGCAGCCAGTGTGGATGATGCTGAAGGGAAGAAATCAAAGAAGAAAAAGAAGAAGAGCGGAAGGTCAGCACAGGAAGAGGAAGATTTGGATAAGCTTCTTGCTGAGCTTGGTGAAGGCCCACTGCCAGAGAAGGAGGAGAAGGAGAAGCCATCCCAGGCACCGCCTTCCACTCCAGTGGTGAAGGAGGATATGGAGACTGCGGAGGATGGTAATGTGGAGCAGAAGGTTGGGGAAGGAGAGGTGGAGTCTGCTGCAGCCAAGAAGAAAAAAAAGAAGAAGGAAAAGGAGAAGGAGAAGAAGGCGGCAGTGAAGGAGGCAGAGGCTAAGAAAGAGGAGGAAAAGGAGGCAGAGGTGCCTAAAGGGAAGGTTGACATGAAGAAACTCCCAAAGCATGTGCGGGAGATGCAGGAGGCACTTGCGAGGAGGCAGGAAGCCGAGGAGCGAAGGAAATGCGAGGAGGAAGAGCGATTGAAGAAAGAGGAGGAAGAGCGGTTGCGGCGGGAGGAGGAGGAGAGGAAAGTGGAGGAAGCAAAGAAGAGGAAGAAGGAGAGGGAAAAAGAGAAGCTGCTGAAGAAGAAGCAGGAGGGTAAGCTCTTGACTGGGAAGCAGAAGGAGGAAGCGAAGAGGTTAGAAGCCATGAGGAGACAATTCCTTGAACAGAGTGAACTTCAAGTGTCCGATGGTGCTGCCCCTGAGACAAAGAAGAGGCCTATATATGATTCCAAGAAGAAAAAAGCTCAATCAAAATCCACAGAGACTGCAAACGTAGTTGAAGAACAACAGCAAGAGGTCAATGAAGCTAACAATGATGAGGAAGAATATGTATTAGTGGATCAGGAATCTCAGTCTCAGGTGGAGGAATCTGAGGAGAAAACCGAATCTGATCAGGAGGTTGAAGAGTCAAAACAAGAAGAGGAGGAGGAAGATGAAGATGAATGGGATGCAAAGAGCTGGGATGATATTGATGTGAATTTGCCGAAGACAAGTGCTTTCGAGGAGGAAGAGACTAAGGCTGTTGTCAAGAAGGCTGCTGAACCTGTCCAGAAGCAGGAAAGTTCTAAAGCTCAACCTACAGAGCCTGCTGTCAAAAAAGTTGCTCCTCCTGTTGCAAACTCTAAAAAGAGTGAAATGGAAGATGGGGATGTTAGTAATGGAACTGTTAAGAGGAACAGAGGTGTTGCTTCAAAGAAAGGACCTTCTACTAAAGAGGATAACATTAAGAATGGTAGTGACCTCCGTTCACCAATCTGTTGCATCCTTGGTCATGTCGATACTGGAAAGACAAAGCTGCTGGATTGTATTAGACGCACTAATGTACAAGAAGGAGAAGCTGGGGGTATTACTCAACAGATTGGGGCAACGTACTTCCCAACTGAAAACATTAGAGAGAGAACAAAGGAGTTGAAAGCTGATGCTACTCTTAAGGTTCCAGGCCTGCTTGTTATTGATACTCCTGGCCACGAGTCCTTCAGTAATCTGCGTTCTAGAGGTTCAAGTTTGTGCGACATTGCTATTTTGGTTGTTGACATTATGCACGGGCTTGAACCTCAGACCATCGAATCCCTGAATCTTTTGAAGAGTCGTGATGCAGTGTTTATCGTTGCTTTAAATAAGGTATATGTTTTGCAGTTTTTTTTTTCCTTTGAACTTTTCCTTCCTTACTGTTCCTTTATTTATTTATTTATTATTTTGTTTGTTTGTTTGTTTTCACTCTGTGAAGGTTGACCGTCTTTATGGTTGGAAGAGATGCCCAGATGCTCCTATTGTGAAGGCTTTAAAACAGCAAAATGAAGATGTTAAGAGGGAGTTCAATACGAGGCTTACTGATGTGTGTGAACATTACATCTTCCTTTTTTTTCTTTTAAAAAAGAAACTCTTACCAGTTGGTATTTTTATAATCACATTTATGTGCTTTGTCCAACAGATTGTGACACAATTAAAGATGCAAGGTGTGAATACTGCTTTGTACTACAAGAACAAGGAGATGGAAGATACATTTAACATAGTGCCAACCAGTGCAATAAGGTATGATCTACCATTTAACTTATTGCTTCATTCATTCAGATTTCTGGCAGCAACTATGATAGCGCTGGCATCTTTTCCTTGACACATAATACACTGCTCTCCACAGTGGTGAAGGCATTCCTGATCTGCTTCTACTATTGGTGCAATGGGCACAAAAGACGATGGAAGATAGGCTTACTTTTGTTGATGAAGTCCAGGTACTGTGCATAAATTTACTTGTCATTATAGAAGAATGCACTCTTATCTTGTTATGTTTCAGTGTACTGTGCTGGAAGTCAAGGTCATCGAAGGTCATGGTACTACAGTTGATGTTGTTTTGGTCAATGGTATAATCCATGAAGGAGATCAGATAGTTGTGTGTGGGATGCAGGTAAAAATCATTTTGCTTTATAATTTCAATTGCTACAATAAGTGCAGCAAATTTAAGATGCCTTGTGTTCTTGTTTTATCTTTATGTAGGGACCCATTGTGACAACTGTCAGAGCTTTGTTAACACCACACCCAATGAGGGAGCTTCGAGTTAAGGTGCGTGGCTCATAATATTGCAGCTTTGTTTTAATTGGTTAACATTGTTCTTATCACAGCTTTGTCTGATGGTTCATTCTATTTTGGCGCTTTAAATAATTGTGATTATTCCTACCTAGTACCTACTGACAGCTTTGATTAAAATCATTTTTATACTGGGGGAATTACACTGGGTTAACACTTTGTTCAAAAGATGTCGGTTAGGATGTTATTGCTCATGCCTATGGAAAATAACCATAAGTCCACCTATCGCCCCATTTTTTTCTTTTGTGCTAAGATGGTTTTGGTTCATGTTTATGTGACTTCAACGCCATTCATTTCTTTCACCAGTGTGAAACTGTTTTACCTCAGTATATTACTATATTAAAGTAGACCTATGGCAGGTATCGTATTTTTGTCCCATTTTGCATTACCATGCTTAATCCTACCAAGAAGCTTAAACACTTGCCTCCTATCATTCATTTTTTTCCCTTTGCACTAAGATGGTTTTTGTCTTTTGGTTCAAGTTTATGTCATTTGAATCCATTCCTTCACCAGCGTCAAATTGACATGCGCATATCTCTTCCCTTTCGCCTCTTACGTACTTTTTTTAAGTTCAAGTTGGAGTAATACACTGAAACACCGATTTTCAGGGCACCTACCAACATCATAAGAAGATCAGAGCTGCACAAGGAATTAAAATATCCGCGCAGGTGGGTTCATTTTCATTTTTGGCATTGCAGAGTTCTATGACAGCAAATTAATGATTGCTTTCTTTCAGGGTCTCGAGCATGCAATTGCAGGGACTGCTCTCTATGTTGTACGGTCTGAGGATGGTCTGGACAAACTGAAGGATGCTGTAATGGAAGAGATGACAAGGGTTAGGAACCGGATTGATAAGAGCGGCGAGGGTGTCTATGTACAAGCATCTACCCTTGGGTCATTGGAAGCTCTCACTGAGTTCTTGAAGAGCCCTGCTGTGAATATTCCTTTCTGTGATTTCAGTATAGGGCCAGTCCACAAGAAAGATGTTATGAAGGCCAGTGTTATGCTTGAGAGGAAGAAAGAATATGCAACTATCTTGGCGTTTGATGTCAAAGTGATGCCTGATGCCCGTGATCTTGCAGAAGAGTCTGGTGTGAGGATCTTTGTAGCAGATATAATATACCACCTTTTTGACCAATTCACAGCATACATTAAGAACCTGAAGGAAGAAAAGAAGAAGGAAAGCGCCGACGAAGCTGTGTTCCCCTGTGTTCTCAAGATCATGCCGAATTGTGTCTTCAACAAAAAGGATCCAATCGTTTTGGGTGTTGATGTCCTTGAAGGAATAGTTAAGGTATTTTGGTTGGTCACTGACATTTTGTATTTTCTCAACCACTATGCCTTAGCATGTTGTTTTATTCAGTAGTTAGGACATACCTGGCAGCCTCTATATGAACACCCCGTTACCAGTAGGCTCATTATCTAGAAAGCAGAAACTATCATATACTCCCTCCGTTTCACAATATTTGGCACTTTTGACCAACGCCCGCATATTTAGGCAATCATTTTTTAAGTGGATTGGGACAAAAATGCCCCTCATGACAAAGATGTGTGAGGAAAGTTTAGGAACACAAATAACAAGGAGGGCATAATCAATAGGGGCAAAATGGGAAAATGCATTGGGATGTGTAAAGTGTCAAGTATTTAGGGAAGACTAACCTGTCAAAAGTGTCAAGTAATGTGAAACGGAGGGAGTAAAGCATTAAATATTCAAAGGCTTGAATGTCATGCTACATTTTATCCTATATCATGTAATGATTTTTTACATGTCTGCTGATTCCTCATTTTCCCATATCATCTAGTTGGGAACACCTCTCTGCATACCCACAAAAGAATATATTGGTATCGGGAAGATTGCGTCTATTGAAATTAATCACAAGCAAGTTGACATGGCCACAAAAGGGCAAAAGGTGGCCATAAAGGTTGGCATTATCGTCTGTAGCTTGATCCCTTTTGATGCTTGTTTGATTTATTGGGTTATGTTTAATGTGCGGTTACTGGGGTTTGAACAGATTATCGGGAGCAATCCTGATGAGCAGCAGAAGAGTTTCGGCAGGCACTTTGACATGGAAGATGAGCTTGTCAGCCACATCTCAAGGCGATCTATTGATCTTCTTAAAGAAAATTACAGGGCAAGTCCAGTGTTTCTTGTTTATTTTCATCTACATTTTGCCCTGAGTTGACCTTGTCTGCATGTATTGGTACCAGACTACATGTACTTATTGAAAAATATTCATAACCGCAGGATGATTTATCGACGGATGACTGGAAACTAGTTGTAAAGTTGAAGACCATCTTGAAGATACCATGAGATCACAAAGACTATCTTGTCCGTGAGAACTCCCCTGAAGCCTGTACAACCATTGGCACGGTACAAAATGGTCGTGGAAATGAGAAGTTTATTGACAAGGCTGGTTTTTGTGCCGCTGGGCAGCCCTGCACGAAATTGCCGCATTACTTAATCGGAGTTTTGCAAGGTTGAGAAATGCTGTTATGCCACACCTTTGCACCTCAAGTTGCCCAGAGGCTTTTCAATCTTGTTACGGTTTTAATTTTTGTAATTTGCTCAGTCCACTTCATTTTACCAATACATCCTGTAATAACACCAGCTTTTGAGACGTTCCCTGGAATTTGGTTTCTCAAGAGGCACGTGGCACGCTCTGTTTCCATGTGGTTATCATGGACTGTTTGGTTGAGGTACCGATGAAAATTGTTATATTGGAAATCGTTTGTTTTGCATATGAAAAATACTAAGCCTTTTATGTAAAAATGACGTTAATAGTGTACTGTACATGAACCTTCAACAATTAAGCCATGGTTATGGCAGTTTGAATGGGGTCGCTAAGCCAAACGACTTTTGATGCGGTACAGATGCCATTTACTAATTTTACGAGTGTTTCCTTCAGTTCTTGTGTACAGGTTGGAGAATCTCCTGCAAAACGGGATTTTGGGCCGGACCGGGTTTCTATCGGACTGGTTTTGCAGTTCTAAGCACGGCCTGGATAGGGTCGCCTATGAATAGGTCTCATGCATGCCTCTGGCGTGTGTTTGGCACTTGTGTGTGCTGATGCATGTGTGGAAGATCATGCATGGAGCCGGAAGGAGGGTCAGGAACTAGCCACATGGAAAGCTAGGAGCTATGCATGCACTCGTGTGCATCATGCAGATTTTGCATGGAGGCACGACGTGAATACCATGCATGCAGATTTTCAGCATGGAGGTCACGTTGGGCAAGGAGAAATCAAGTCAAATTTGTTGTATATATGCCAAATGTGAGCAGTCTGGACTCCTATTTGTGCCAGTCAGATAAGAAACAAACAAGGAAAGGAGGAAGCAACCGTGTGTGAGTATTGCATTCATGAGATGGCAATCTGTAATACACCAGATGGGTTCGAAAGAGTATTCGCGAGAGAATATTTAAATTGGGGAGAAGGACCAAATAGAAAAGAGTTTAACAGAGGATTAGAGGGGTTTTTTTTTGTAATATCCCGAATATTTAAGTGAATGCAACAAAGTTTAGAGAGAACAACATTAAATTGGAGAGAAAAATTACTCAAAAAATTCAGAATCTATTGAGGGAGGATTGGACCTTAGGCTTTCGGCCCAAGACGTTCTAGCCATATGGGGCGGCCTTTTTAGTGGAATCAAGAGGGGGTGCCTTTTCCCAAAACCCTAGCCTCTGCTACAGTACCACGCGCACTGTAGCACACAGTACTGTAGCAGCCACCCCTCCCTGCTGCTCTACCAAGCGAAGGAAGAAGAAGAGGAAGAAAGGAGAGGAAGAAGAAGGGAGAAGAAGAGAGGAAAAGGGAAGGGAGGAAGAAGAGAGGGAAGGAGATCAACTTCACGGGGCAAGATCTTCAACTTTCTGCGATTCTACAAGGGTAATGTCGCGTGTTCTTCGCTGGTTAATGTGTAGTAGATGCGTTTGATGTCGTTTGATAGATTGAATTGCGTCGGTTTAATAGATCGCGTTCTGTCCAGTAGTTTGGACGACGGTTTTCATGTCTGTAGAGGCAGAATCTAGGGATCCAACCTCTTAGAAATACTTGGGCCATGTCGTTAGCTTTCCGTGGCCGCCAAGAACGCCCAGATCCGATTAACAGTTAGAAAGTTACGAATTGTTTAGTGCCGCTGTCCTGCTAACCTGTCAACATCCTGACAGTCTGTAGAAATCTGAGTTAATCTATTAGTTAAAGACGAAATCAGAGGATCTCGTTATAATGAAAAAGATGGGTAATTTCCTCTCCTTTCCAGAAAGCTAAAGAACGTAAGAATTGGACTTTCTTAGCAAAAGTTATGATAATTTTGGTGTACTGTCCAGAGAACCCGACGTGATAATTGATGTTCTGTAGATTGGCTTGGTAGGGGCAGTAGATGGCAGAATCAGAAGGGCTCCCCAACTAAGTTTATTTAGGTAATTTAATTATCTTTCCATAAAGTATTAGAACATCTTATTTGGACTCCTGAGCAGAAAGTTATGTATTTTAGAAGTTGACTGTCCGCAGTGAACACCAAATCGATCGGTAGAAATTGGAAGATTGGAAACGCTTGGGAGTTTAGCGAGTTCAATTGTGTTCTTATTCATGCTTTTGGTCCAGTATGCTTGTCTTAGTTTGTGTTATCATTATGTTCAGGCGGGAGCGTGATCCCGAAGGGCGGCGCCTCTTCGCGTCCACCGTTCTCGCACGGTTGAGGCAAGTATTCGGGTTGTAGAATAATTATGATTGTTTGTCGAGATTGATTGTGTCTTGTTCATAATAGCCATGCTTGGATGTTAATGTGATGAATTACAATATATCTTGGCAAATGCAAGTTATGGTTAAAGCTTCTGTGTATGTTGTTAATGCTTACATGTTATTATGTACACGTTGAATTCATATGTTTGGAAGATGATGTCATTGTACATATGCATGTAGTAAGCATGATTGAGTCTTGGTCACGTGGTGACCAGAAGCGAATAGTTGAGGTCCCCGTCATGTAAATGACGGTTGAAATCCCCACATTAAGTAGAATGTGGGCAATGAATAAAGAGGTCCTCATCATGATGATGATGGGCAAAGGTCCCTATACTTACTAGAGTATAGGCTCTTGGTCTCGTCTTGGAGTGCATAAGCAAGGGTATCATCGACGGTTGTATACCTCGCATTACCGGTAAAATACTGAAAAGAGATAAAGTTTAAAAGGTGCATTGCATGGTCGCATTACATAAGCATGAAGGCTATGTTTAGTGTAATATTTAATTTGGAATTTTGATGCTATGACTGTGATTTTAGCTTTAACCTTGTTGATACTTGCTGAGTCTTTGAGCTCACTCTTGCTTTGATATGTTCTAGGTACAACTAGCAAGAACGGCATGTATGGGAGGGAGTAGATGTTTGGATGCACTCACTACCACTCATCCTTAAGGCGACTGCAATTTAGATTTTGTTCCAATAATAAGTAAACTGCTTGTGAATCACTTATGGTTGGTTTTAGGTTTCAGATTAATTGTAATAAGGAGAATAGCAAGTTTTGTTTATGTTTATTAGATTATCTTGCATGCCTGAATGAACTTGAATATTGAGTTTAGTGTTAATTGCTATGATTAATTGATGGAACCTCGGTATAGTTAATTATACAAAGGAGGTTCTGCCGAAATTGGTAATTGGTCTTAGTTTAGTTTAGTTTAATTTAATTTTAGTAGCATTCCAGGCTCAATGTTGAGCTGAGGTGTTACACAATCACGTCCTGTGCACGCAGAAGCTACGGGGCAGCATGTGGAGTTGATTCAGGGATTCAAAGAAGGAAAGAATGCATGCATGAATCGGATACTACTAAAATCTATTAGAGATTATATTAAAGATAAGAAAGGAATGGGGACAACTAAAAACAAGGAAAGAAATAAAATTTATCATGGAGAGAAAGGCTGCATGATTTCTGTTAGGAGTGGATATTTTCTTTCTATTCGGTGCTATCTTTCTTTCTTTGCATGCACTTGGATGGGGGCCACCTGTAGCCGTGACAGCCCAGTTTTCAGTTTGCGTAGAATAATTATGTGGTTTCCAAGATGTACAAGGAAACATACATACATGTTTGTTTTTCGCTTTGCTTTAGAACTTCAAGTCGAGTACTAATTCATCCTATATCATGTAAAAACGCGACGTTAATAGTGTACTGTACATTGCATGCCCTCGCTGTTGGGCTGAGCATATGTTCCACGGAGTTTGGGCCTTATTAGGCCAAGTTGATAGGGTGAAAACGGGATGTATATTTCTGGAGTAACCGGATTTAGGAAGTGGTTAGATCTGAGACGAGATCTAGATATCATCATCGACCTTATTGAATCGATTCAATATATTCTCTCTCTTTATTTAAACCGGCTAAAAAAAACTTGTGTTGGGCCCGTTTGGATGGGAGGAATTTCAAAGGACAACGAGGAAGTAGAAGGCATACCTGACGAGGCGGGCCATGGTGTCTGGGTTGTCGGTGTGGGAGCAGAAGAACGTCGCCATCGCCGCCGACGAGTACACCTTCCCGCAGGATGACGCCGCCGACAACGCGCCGCAGCCCGATGCGGCGAAGGATAAGCCCAAGAAGGGCGGCGAGGAGCAGCGCGGCACGCCGCAACGGACGGAGCAGATCAGCACAAGGCAGCTTGCACGAGCCTGGCTGCTGCTACAGCTCCGTCGCTAGATACTTGCTGCTACTGTACTTCCCTCCCGGCCGCTTAATTCCTTCGTCCCCAGGCCACCTCCCGTGAGCCGTGATCTCCCTCACCTACCACTGGATTCGCTCCAGATCCGCCCCGCCTGTCTGCCTGCGCCCATGAGTAGGCCGCCATGCCCACCGGGGAGCACCACACCACCGTTGCCTCCTCGCCACTACCACCATGGTGGCTCCACCCTCCTGTCACTGCGACTCTGACTGCCGCCGTTGCAGCTCCCCATCGCCCGCCCATGGAGGATGTCGCTGTGCCCGCTCCCGCGCCCGCACCCGCGCCCGCCGCAGGCCTCACGCTCATCGCCGCCGTCGCCGGGGCCATGGAGGAGGCCTCTCTAGGCGTCGCGCTGCTGCCTCTCAGGACGGCCACCGGGGAATCAGGGGAATTGGCGGATGTTGGAGGAGGCGACGCGTCCGCGTGCGGGAGCCCGTGCTCCGTTTCCAGCGCCGACTTCGAGGGCTTCGCCGAGCTCGTCACCGCGCTCGTCGCTGGGCCCTCGCTCGTCCTCGACGACCTGGCCGCCGCCGCGGCCTTAGTCGCCGTCACGGAGGCCGCCGAACCGAGGGCTGTGGGGGACACCGCCAGGAGCGTCTTCGCCGTGGACTGCGGGCTGCTCTGGGGGCTCGAGTCCATACGCGGCCGGCGGCTCGAGATGGAGGACGCCGCCGTCGTTGTGCCGCGCTTCTTCGACGTTCCGCTCTGGATGGCCGCCGGCGAGCGGCGGTCGACGGCCTCGACCGGGCCTCCTTCCGCCTCCCAGCCCACTTCTTCGGCGTCTACGACGGCCACGGTGGCGTTCAGGTTCGTACATCGTTCCCGACGCTTCCTTGCCCACGGTGACGCCCAAACGCGGCGGTTGTGCATGTCGGTCTCGGTGCCTCCTTGCCTGAGCCGACATATGCCTCATCTCATCTGCTCTTAATCGGTATCCCATTGCAGGTTGCCAATTACTGCCGGGAGAGAATCCACGCGGTATTGATAGAGGAGCTGGGTAGAGCAGAGGAGGGATCTGACTTAAGCGCGGTGGAGTCCAAGAAGCTGTGGGAGAAGGCGTTCGTGGATTGCTTCTGTCGTGTCGACGCTGAGGTGGGAGGAAATGCTGCGGCTGGAGCACAGCCTGTGGCTCCGGACACCGTGGGGTCAACCGCGGTGGTCGCGGTCGTTTGCTCATCGCATGTCATTGTTGCCAACTGCTGGGACTCGCGGGCCGTGCTCTGCCGAGGCAAGCAGCCCTTGCCGCTGTCCGTGGATCATAAAGTAAGCCCTGGACTCCCACTGGTTTCCACACTTCCATGTAGTAGTGCTAGTTTACCTGTAATTGGTTATGAGTTCTTGGGTTAATTGGATACTCTGTTGTTTTGCTTTTCTTTGCGCTTCAGCCAAATAGGGAAGCCGAGTATGCGAGGATTGAGGCGCAGGGTGGCAAGGTTATCCAATGGAATGGCTATTGAGTTCTTGGTGTTCTTGCAATGTCGCGATCGATTGGTATGCATTCTTGCCCTCCTGACGCATTGCAGGCAAAGTTTGCTTACAAATACCTTAATTGGTTATATCTCCAATTTCATTGATGTGGATGTTTGCCAGTGGTAGTGAGTTTGTAGTTACTGTCTCAAGGAAATGGCAGATGAACCCTGATTCTTTCTGTTGTCACTCAAATTATTAGTGATTTCTGAATTGTGGTGATGATATGGTCCAAGGGATTTGTGAATTGTCACAGGGAAAAGTCTGACTGATTCCTTTTGTTCTTAGTCAAATTAGTGGAGATTTTGTGATGGCATGGTTCAGGCCATCAATGTCTCCTAGTCAAGGGTCTTGAGTGTCCAATGCCTATTAGGTGATTAAAAAACTAGTGAGCTCTGGTTTCTAAATATAACTTGGTCGAGCCACCCAATCAAATGGCAGAAGAACTTTGAAATAGTGAATTTTCTCTTAGAAAACAAATATTCGAGGTTTTGGGGGTGAACCACAGAGACACTGACTATGCAGCACAACTAGTTTCACAACTTATTTAGTATCCTTTTGTTCTTTATTCATTTTTGCTTTATTGAGACTTTCAACTAGAAAATTAAAGGGACAATTGCCAGAATGCCATTAAGTTCAATGCAATAGTTTTTTTGCCACAGCTTTCATTCCCACTTCGTTAATTTGCCCGTTTGGAATATTTTATTCATATTCTCGGTTTAATCATCCTGGCCCACATGCGAGCCTCCATCAAGCTCAAACCGGCTCCACCCACAAAGCTAGGGTTTAGGCATTCACCACATCTATCAAACCAACTCAAACAACGAAGAAAGGAAAGACGAAGACAAAGGGCTTTGGTCCGAGAGTATACCCTCTTGAGCCCTAAGTGCGCCGCCGATTTCACCCACCGTGATTGCTCTCCGAGGCACGGCCACGAGAGAGAGGAGGGGCAGATGGTGGTGGCGAGAGAGAGAAGAAGGGCGAAGCGAGAGAGAGACGATGTGGTCGGGACTGAGGAAGCGCATCGGGGGTGAAGGCTAGACCCAGCCAGGTCCGGGACTGCTGAACCGTCGGAGGGGCAAAAGGGACCTTTCGCATGTGGGCCAGGGTGATTAAACCGGGAATATGAATAAAATATTCCAAACGGGCAAATTAACGGAGTGGGAATGAAAGTTGTGGCAAAAAAAAACTATTGCATCGAACTTAATGGCATTATGCGTAAGGCAGCACAATGGTGTGGCATTCAATCAGCAGCAATTCATCGGGTATCCTAAGAACATTTCTTTGTAACATTCTTTTTTGCAATAAAGTCATAGCTAACAGCTTTTATTGTTGCAATTTAAGGGCAATTCTTGTGGCACGGTGTCAATTATTAATATATCAGAGATGGTTGCTGATAAAATTGATCAACCAAGCATCCCTAACGGCAGTGCGATTAGCTACTTCCAAGCTTTGTGTCATCAACCTATTCCTGGCCCCCTTGTTGGTGGAAGTGCTGCAGCAAAGGATGTGAATAAATGGCTTGATGAGATTACCAGAGGCTGTGAGTCTTCTGTCAGGGAATTCCAAGGAGGGGATGTTCAGAAGTTGCTTATTTCATTGCTGAAAATATTGTGCCAACACTATGGAAAACTCCGTTCACCCTTTGGGTCTGATCCGTCGCAGGAGGTATTTCCCGTATTTCTTGCTTGACTATGTTTCAGCATCCTGCTATTATATTCTGTTTGTAAGAATTTCATGTTTTTCCTTGAGCAACGTTGTTCATTTCAGTGCGCTGCAAAATTTTCGAAAGAAAGATAGTGGACACCACTGTCACGCTGGTCTGCTGCGCTGTGAGCGCGTAGCAAATATACTCTGGATCTAATACTTTGTAGGGACTAGGGAGCTGTGTAAGATATAGATTTGGACATCATGAATAAGCCTGAGTAAGACCTCCACTTTATGGGCTTTGATTCAATCACCTGTTGGGTTCTGGTGTTCGATCCAATCATAAGTTGTGATTTGCTGGTTTGTTCTTTGTAACATTCTGATTTTCTAAATCCTTTTAAATGTGTAAAATAAATTAAAGCTATTTTATTTTAATGAGAATTACAAGTTTGGTTCGGTTGGAGAGGTTTGAGTTGCCCGGACCTCCTTTCATTGGGACCTCCGTGTGTTCCAAATGAGCTTCTTGTTCTTCTCGGACCTCTCAATTCATGTAAATCCTTTGATATCCTTTCTTGGCCGAAAGGACCTCCCTTATCTTTGGATCTAGCGGTCCGCACCTCCTCCCATTTCTAATCCAAGGGTCCAGACCTTCTATGCGTTGTGTCCTTCGTGGACCTCCCTTTGTTCTCAATCGAGCAGTTCAGACCTCCCATCTGTATTGAATCTAATGGTTCGAGACCTCCCTCACTTTGAATCCAAGGGCCCAGACCTCCTCGCGTTATTTCTCTCTGGGGACCTTCCTTGCACGATCTGGTGTTGGACCTCCTCCGGAGATCCAACCTCGAGACCTCCCTTGAGACCTCCTTTCGAGATCCCGACCGTCGGGACCTCACCTGTCTGGACCTCCTCAATCTTTAGACCTTCCGTCCTTGGGCTTAGGACCTCCTAAGCCGCTTCGGACCTCCTCGAGGACCTCTATTGTGGGTCAAGACCTCCTATTTTGACCCGATTGTTTCTAAATTGATCGCCCCACTGCCGGTCTTAACCATTCTCAATTCCTCCGCCACATTATTATATTGAGCCTTTAATGCGGGTCTTGTCACATTGAATGCATCCATATCGTGGTGTTTTACTTTGAATTGGGTCACTTAACCGTACCCTGACATTTTTCCTTGTTCCTTCCCATAACATCATACGTGTCCCTTCTCGTACCTTTTAACCAGGGTGGTGGTGACACCTGCCCTGCCACTACCTACCTTTGACCCATTTCCATACTTATCCTGGACTCGTGTATTTCTAGTTTTCTTCACCACTTTGACTACAACTTGTCTAAGAAATTCCACCACTCCACCTTCTCCATTTTCACCCTCTCGGTTTTGGATCAGAGGCCTTCCCGGGAGAGCTTGGTTCTTACGACCTCCCCTTTCATCCATAGCTTCTTGCCCTTGGTAAGTTCTTTGATAATCTCCTCCACCTTTGTGTTTACCACTACCCTGAGCTGGCCATGTTTTTCACAGGACCTTCTCTGGTGGGTTTCTTTTGGAATTCTGTGGTGCTCGTGTGAGGACCTTCTCTCCGGACCTTGCGCAAGCATTTTTGGCCTCGGGACTTCTCTGCCCACTGCCTAGGTCACACCTTCGGGACCTTTTTCCAAAGACCCCTTTTTCCTTTGGTAAGCTAGACCTTCTCCAAAAGAACCTAATCTAAATACAATACTCTTCTGTTAATTGGGTTTTTGAGATTTCTCTGGAGTTCTCCTGGTTCTTTATTTGGATCTTTATTGGATCTCTGTTTGAATCTTCTTTGAATTTGCCTTCTATATATATGTAGATTGTGAAGATTCCAGGGAATCCGAAAGTTCTGAAGAAGAAGAATCTCAAAGTAGTGAGCAAGGCAAGTTACACTCTTGATCATATTGCACCCAAAGAATTTAAACTAATTATGTTCTGCTTTTAATGTGTCTTGCATGCTTATTTTTATCAAGTTAGTTCAATACCGCTTTTAACGTTATAGTTATACCCACTTCCTTTGTATGACCTCTGTTGGTTTGATACGAACACATTGTCACCTTTAGGTCAAACTTGGCTATCTGATACAAGAGTATGAGTCAAGACCATTTGAAAAACATATGCTCAGTTATGCTTAGATCAAAACTATTGATTTGGGGAAATCTTTACCAACATAACCAAATAATGTTTTAAAGGTTTTCACCATGGCATTGGGTTGTCATGGAGGTATGAAAGTATTGCTGGGGAAGCAAAGTTATGAATATGGATTTTGACTGGGGCGAATTGGTTGACTTGGTTGGTGCAAGTTGATGCACGGGATCGTGCCTTATGGTAGATCGATGCCCTAGGGTTTGTGGAAGTCGCCCTAGTCATTTGAGGACCGGTCTTTGAGCGACCAATGCCATGCCTATAATGGGCTATGCCACAATCGTGCAACCACATGTCTCGAGAATGGGGTGTGGGACTGGTCAATAATTTGCAAAACTCCACTACATCTTTGCTCCATTGGTGGTGTGGGAGGTCTTGTTGGCTAGAGGTCTTTGATGACCCATTGTTCCCCTGGTGCAAGAGGGCTTCACGGATGGCTATCCATAGGGGGTGAAACCTTAGCAAGGAAAGGTGTGGTGGAGCAATGCATTGTAAAGGCCTTGTCATGAGCTCTAGATCTCTTACCTTTGGAAGTGAGAGGTGGTATTGACGAATGTCGGACAAACTAGAGTACTCATGTCGTGTGGGTAAAGTGCACAACCTCTGCAGAGTTAAATCTATTGAATAGCCGTGTCCACGGTCAGGACGTCTTGGCAAAGGCCACTTGAAGTTAGTTGTTGACTTTGGGAATTTCGAAATGATTTTCAAATCTGTTTTGGGACCGCCGTCCCATGGGTTTGGGTAGGGAGCCTAATGTCGAGGGTATCCTTCACCAAATAATGATGAATGCTATCCAACCGAAAAATTGCTTTGGTAAAATGAATTTTATCTATTGAAAGACACCTTTGGAACTTAGTAATGGTATTTGAAAGAAAATGGGCTTTGTGCAAGATCACCCTATTATGCCATCCTTTGATTATCCATTTATGCATGTCATATTGTTAACCCACGGTGTAACTTGCGAAGCACAGATGGTAGTGCTCACTCTTGCTCATTACAAATTTTGCTGGGAGAAGATATTGGCAAGTGATGAAGATCAAGCGACTAGGTTATGCCCTCCATCGGTTTTGTGGCGTGTTGATGGACTCTCGTGCTTTCTTTTGCTCTCTTTTGCTTTTATGTATTTATGTTTGGCCCAAGGCCACCTTGTAAACGACTTTGTTAACATGTTGTATAAATAAAGGTATGTTCGGATGTCACCACCTATGTGTTTGTCTTGTGAAGAGCTAGCCATGATCCTTGGGATCGCTCGGGTTTCACAGGGAACCCTGGAGTATGCTTGGACCTCCATGTCCACACAGTGGAGTGAATGCAGGAGGTGCTGGAGTGGTCCCAGCTCTTCACGACCTCCTCTGGAGGGTCGTGGGAGGTCTTGGGAATGCTCTCAGACCTCCTCATCCTTCTCTGTTTGGCCGTGGTAAGGCCCTCGGGTGCTCCTTGGCTCCAAAACCCTCTCGGGTCATGACCTCCTGGACCTCCAGGAAGTCCTACTGGACCTCCTGGGAGGTCTTGGTGGTCAGTCCGAGAGGTCCTTTGTGGACCTCCTGGGAGGTCCTGATGGACTTTTCAGAAGGTCATGAAGGATCTCTCGGGTGCCCTAAGACTGGGTCGTCACATTCTTTTAGCTTATACGCTTGTCATTAATCATTTTAAGCCCCATCTTTATATAATTTAGAGGGCACAATTTTGTCCCTGGGATGCAGATCGTTTCCTTGTCCTTGTTTTTGTTAACTGGCCGAAAAGCATCTGTTCCCTTTAGGCTTTGTGGAGGATCCCAAATTAGTGCCCTCCTCGGTTATTTTTTATGCTCTGCATGGAATGGCTTGAAGAGTCAGTCCCCATCCAATGAGATTCGTATGTTCATTTCTTTTATCTTGAGTAACTTGTATCACCAGCACTATCACGTGCGAGAATGGTTCTCTCTTTAACGAGATACTTTTATTCCATGTTGATTTTTTTTTTTAAAATGGAATACTGAAATTTGTTTGAATTCTTGGTCACAGGGTATAGATGGCCCAGAGATGGCAGTAACGAAGCTTTTTTCATCTTGTAAGAGTAGCAGTGCTCATATGAGAGAGTATGGAGCCATTGTCCATTGCATGAAAAATATTCCCTCAGAAAACCAGATTCAGGTAATATTTCTCTTCAATGTCTGTGCTGCATCATCTAGCAAAGATTGCCCTGGTTGAGGCAACTATTCTATTGCAGGCTACTGCTCAGGAGGTTCAAAATCTTCTAGTTTCTGGTAGAAGGAAAGATGCCCTTCAGTATGCGCAGGAAGGTCAGCTTTGGGGACCCGCACTAATCCTTGCTTTACAACTCGGTGATAAGGTCTACTTCACTCAATATAAGTTTGCAGTCTCTGGATTGGTTGGTGGATGGCATGCCTATTTCCTTTTTATTTTCCCTGAATAATTACTCATTATTTCATTGACTGGTGATGCAGTTTTATGTGGATACTGTGAAGAAAATGGCTCACTGCCATTTTGGTTCTGGATCACCATTGAGGACTTTGTGCCTTCTTATTGCCGGACAACCTGCAGATGTTTTCAATGTTGAGAGCCCCATCGATGGCAATTATGGTACTTTACATAGACCTCAACAGCCTGCAGAGGTAATTGTTAGAATACCTTTGTTGCATGGCAATGTATTGCCGTGTATGCATGGCTTGGTGTGGCGCTGGGCAAGAGGCCGCCGTCCATATGACTCGGCTGCCGTCTTGTTATCTCCTTTTGATTGATTGGCCTCCTTTCCATATCTCCCGGACGTTTACTTGTATAAGCCGGTTGTTATGATATGGCAAGGCTTGGACTATATATGTAATACGTATCCCTTCAATCAATCTAACGGGAAAACTATCTCAGCTTTCATGGTATCAGATTGGCTCGCTCCTGCGACCTCTCTCCGCTTCCACTAACCAAACCTTCGTCGTCACCGATGGCTGGCGAGGATGACACGCTCCGTCGGCAGTCTCACGACATCGAAGCCGCGCGCCAGACCGAGATCGCGCGCCTTGCAGAGGCTGCGCGTCTGGCCGAGGAAACGCGTCAGGCAAACGACGCCATGCGTTAGGCTGAGGAGGCCGAGGCAGCTCGTGCCCTCGTCCTCGCTGATGCGTCTGCCGTCGCTGCCCTTCATGCCCAGGCCGTGTTCGTCCTCAACATCCGGGTGCTCGTTCCGATCGTCCTCGACCTCAATTCCCCGAACTACACCAAGTGGCGCGGCCTTCACCTCGTCACCCTCGGCAAATATGCTCTCACCGATCATGTGCTCTCCGACGACACCTTCCGCGACATCGCGCACTGGGAACGGATGAATTGCGTGGTCTAGTCTTGGTTGTACGGCACTATCTCCAACGACCTCCTTGAGATTGTGATGACCCCGGCCTCGTCGCCCACCTCCTCGCCAAGGCCGTGCGGGCGAGCCTTGAGCAAGCGATTCATCGGCAATAGAGACCGTGCACTTTACTTGACGCGAGTTCGCGACCTTCGTCCCAGGCAGCCTCTCTATCTCCGATTATTGCCGCAAGTTGAAGACGATGGCCGACGCCCTCGGGGATTTGGGCGAGCCGGTCCGGGACCGTACTCTCGTCCTATCCGTCCTGCGTGGCCTGAACGAAAAATTTTCATACATGGCAGCGCTGCTCAAACGGCAAAAACCGTTTCCCAGTTTCATCGAGGTCCACTCCGATCTCCTTCTTGAGGAGATCACGATGTCCAATAAACCGGCCTCGTCTCCCACCGTTCTGGTTGCTGCTGCGGCACCCGCCCGCCGATCTGCGGCCCCTGGTGTTAGCGCTGGCGCAAGTGCGCCCACTGGCCCGAGTAACTCCAGCCAGGGCGTTTCTTCTGGCGGCAATCGTCCCAACAACCACCGTCGCCGCGGCAACCGCGGCGGCAACGGCAACAGCGGTGGCTCTGTCGGACACAGTGCCTAGCCGTCCTTCTTCAATCTGTGGACGGGCATGGTTCAGGTGTGGCCGCACACCGTGCCTCGTCCATCGAACGGCGCCATCGGCCAGAGGCCGCCCGCATCCCCGCCTTAGTCGCGTGTGCCCCAAGCTCTCACCGCTGTGCATCCTAGTGCATTCTTTCCTGTGACCATCCCGGGTGTATACGGCTATAACCCGGCCATGCATGCACCCATGTACCAGATAAAGACCGCCGTCCATGCAAAGACGGCCAAGAAGAATGCCCTCGATGCCCACGCCGGCCCCGGCATCGATCAGCCGCCGCTAACGCCCAAGACGATGACGCTCACGCCGCCACCCACAGGCGAATGGTACATGGATTCGCGTGCTACCTCTCACATGACATCGGATGCCGGTAACCTTTCCGTTTCCCATCCCTCCTCCCATTGTCCTTCCTCCAATGTCATTGTTGGTAACGGATCCATGCTCCCTATTACCTCCACCGGCTCCACGGTCATTCCAAATTCCGCTGGTCCTTCTCATCTTCGGAACGTCCTTGTTACTCCTCAGATAATTAAAAATTTAATTTCCGTTCGTCAGTTTACCACTGATAACAACTGTTCTGTTGAATTTGACCCTTATGGCCTTTCCATGAAGGACCTTCGCACCCGGAGCGTGATCACCAAGTGCAATAGCGCTGCCCCCTCTACCCATTCGCCTTAGTCTTCCTCCACCAAGATGCATCGCTCCCACTTGTGAGACTCGCCACCCTTTGGCATCGCTGTCTTAGCACCCCGGCTCCGAGGCGCTCTCCAAACTAGCTAGTAGTTCTGCTATTTCATGTACTTTACAAGATTCTGAGTCTGCTTTGTCATGCATGCCAACTTGGTCGCCACATTCGTTTACCTTTTGCTATTTCTAGCTCTCGTCTTAGTCAAGATTTTCGATTTAATACATTGTGACCTTTGGACCTCCCTGTTGCTAGTGTCTCTGGTTACAAATATTATCTTGTCATTCTTGATGATTGCTCCCACTTTCTCTCGGCGTTCCCTGCGCCTAAAGTCAGACACCTTTTCTGCGCTCTCTCATTTTTTCGCCTTTGTCCAGACTCAGTTCGGTTCACCCATTAAAAGTGTGCAATGTTGTAACGTCCCGTTTTTCCGGAGTTTTGGGAAAGCTTTTAAAAATGAACCATTTGGTTTTGTTGAGAGTTCAAAGCTTAATTTGAAGATTTCAGAAATTTGGAGATTTAACCTGAACTAATCAAACTTCAATTAATCCCTTTTTGGCTGCTTTGGAGTTATTGTTGTTCTTTGGTTTTTAGCCTTCTTTCCTTGAAGGCCTTGGTTGTCCTCCAGCCTAGCTTTTCCCTCTAGGTCTTCCTTTCCTTTTCTAGACCTTCCTCTGGTTGGGCTTTCCCCTTGGTCCAGATTCTCCTTTCGTCGGACATCTCCTGATGTCTAGATCCTTCTTATCTTTCTGATCGTCTCCTCTTCTTTTCTTCTTCTCACAGACCTCCCTTGATCGATCTCGCCGTTAGGACCTCCTCTCGAGATCTTAACCGCCACAGACCTCCTTTGATCGATCTCGCCGTTAGGACCTCCTCTCTGGAGATCTTAACCGCAGACCTCCCTTGATCGACGACCGTTAGGACCTCTCTCGGAGATCTTAACCGCATGCACTTCCCTTGATCGGATCGCCGTTAGGACCTCCTCTCGAGATCTTAACCGCATGAGACCTCCCTTTGGATTTCCTCCGTTAGATCTCCTTTTGGTTTTGGACCTCCCTTGCCCTCGCGTGATCCCGAGCCAATCCCGCCTTTCTCGCTCGTGGACCGTCGATCCTTTTTGGATGGCCCGATCGAGATGAAAGGTTGGCCGGTCCAACATTCCTTTCCTTCTGGACCGCTTGATTCCGATCGGACGGCCCTACTTTCTTCTTAGCGTTTTCCCTTGTTTCGGGACCTCTTCTCGGTTTGTTTTGCAAGGACCACCTCCTCGATCCTTGCTTGGTCTTTTTGTAAAGACCACCTCCTAGTCCCGAGTATCCCTTTTGCTCAGACCTTCTCGTTCAGGTGTCCTTTGGACCTCCTGGCCCAGACCTCCTCTTGAGTGTCGTGGACCTCCCGCCCAGACCTCCTGCACCTTTTGATCAGACTGTTAAGGTTCCCCTTTTGAGATCTTGACCGTTAGACCTCCTTTTTGGAAATCTAACCGTCAGGACCTCCCTGCTATGCGTTGGACCTCCTTTAGGTCCAGACCTCCCTGTGTTGTGTTTGGACCTTCGTAGTCCAGACCACCTCTTTTGTGTTTAGACCTTTGTGGTCTAGACCTCCCCGTTGCGTTTAGACCTCCTTTAGGTTCAGACCTCCCTGTGTTGTGTTTGGATCTTTGTAGTTCAGACCTCCTCTTTTGTGTTTAGACCTTGGTGGTCTAGACTTCCTCCTTGTGTTTGGACCTTTGTGGTCAAGACCACCCTGTTGTCTTCAGGACCCTTTGTCCTTAAGACCTCCCTGGTTGTCTTAGGATTTCCTGTCCTTAGACCTCCTCGTAGGACCTCCTCTTTGGATCTCCTCGCAGGACCCCCCCCCTTTCGAGACCATTCCCTTTGACCTTATGTTCACCCTTTGACTGTCTCCCTTGCCCCAGTTTCTAAAGTGCGTTTGATGTGGGTTGAGTCACATTAAATGCCGCCACCTACCTTTGTACTCTTCTCTACTTTTTGTCAGCCTTCCCTTGACTTTCCCTTCTCTTGTCTCCTCCTTTACCTGCTCTAGTCCTTTTTCGTACTTGTAGCAGTGTACCTTTTGTACCAATACTCTGAACCTGGCCACCTCCCTGTTGTGGTGCTTCTATTCTCCTTTCTCTATAAATAGAGCACCAGGGGGCCCACTTCCTCCCTGTTCGTCATTCTTAGCCTCCTCTTGGTTTTGGGTGTGCTCCTCAAGCTCCCTTGGTCCCGAGCTCTTTGGGCTTGGACCTCTTCTCTCTTTTGCTTTAAGTAAGTTCTTTTGGATTTCTTGGAGTTTATTTGCTTATTTGGTTTTCTTTTGCGCACGTGTAGATCTCGGTTGATTGCTGAGGAGCTCGTGGTTCAAGCTACACCAGCCGAAGCTTTTCCCTTCAACAGAGGCAAGTCGTGGACCTTGATCATCTTGATCCCATTTTTGCAAAAGTATTTTAATTTGTTAAACTTGCATGGCTATCTTTATAGAAACTGGTTTGGGCAGTAGCTATATCCCTTGTTGACATTATGCCTCCTTTATCTCTTGTTCTGGTCATGTTGACACGTTTACCTTGAAGCCTTAGGTTGGGTATTTAGTTGGTGTTCCTTGTTATTTGCCAACATGGGGCCGTAGGTTTATATTTAGCTTCGCTCTAGAAATCGTGGTTCCGGCGTATCATGCTTCATCAATTAATAATCTTGACTAATTGAATTATGGAACCTGTGGTTGGTGCCATTGTTAAGCAACTATGGCAGGATGCCTAAGTTGTGTTGATTGTGGTGCGAGATCACATTAATAATTGTTGTGCCAGGACTGGGTGGTCTTTTGGCAGGGTTAATTACAAATTGTTTTGCTCGGGCAAGAAGGCTGGGAGTGAGTAGTGGATGCTTCATTTTGGGGTTGAGGATGTCTTGCTGAGCACAATTAAGGATTTAACTTTGTGTTACTGTTGATCTGGCCAATCAATTGCAACCACAAGATCACTTTATGGGGTGGTGCTGAATTTGAATAATTAGCAATGAGATGGCTTGGTCTTTGTTGTGGTTGGCGTGAGGCGGCGCAAGAAGAGGGCACCCATAACCTGCGGACTTCTAGACCAAAGGGGAATTATGAAACCTTAGCAGGCGACTCGAGTCAGTTCAAAGCTTTGTAAAGGCCTTGCTGCGCTCTCTGGGCCTTTCGCCGGAGTGAGCAAGGGTGGCCGGAACCCGATCCGCTAGAGGAGAGTGGATTGTGGGTAAAGTTGTACACCTCTGCAGAGTGTAAAATCTATTCGAATAGCCAAGTCCTTGATTATGGACATGCGGTGAAAATGGTGCAAGGGTAGCTTTGTGAAATTGTGTCCTGGCGCCTGAGAGGCGTGGTTTTGCCTCGAAGAGACCTTGGCGGCTTTAGAGGGTCATGGTTGGCTCGAGATGAGGTCCAGGGTGGTTGGGAACTCTGGAGTGGGTGCTCGGGGTGGTCGTGGTGAGGTCCTGGTCATGGGTGTGACCGGACCTCCCACTGTTGGTCTTTGGAACTTTGGAGTGGGTGCTCCAGTGGGTTTTGGGAGTGGCGGGTGCTCACGACCTCCTCAAAACAAATGTATTTATGTATTATTGTTTTACTTGAGCGTTTCAATCTACTTAAATTATTTGTTGTCAAATACCGCTTTATGCAACTAACCTTACAGCTATCTTTTGGCAAGCCTTGCATGATTACTTATTGCATACACTCCCCACGGCTTGCTGAGTACATTCAATGTACTCATGGCTTTTGCCCTCTGTTTTAATCGGCGATTGCGAGTGAAGTTCGAGGAGCTCAAAGCTCGGTGAAGTAGAGGTCTTTGGAGACCTTGCGACCTAAGGGACGTCCTCCGCTCGATAGCCGTTGGGTGATCGGTTGGACCTCTGATTAATGTTTTTGCTTTCATTGTTCTTGCTCTTTTGTTGTAGCCCATGAGGCAAACTCTGAAGAAGCTTGGCGGTTTGGTCTTTAATATTATTTGTTGTTTTGTCTCTTGCTCCTCTTAGCTTGTGTATGGATTTGGTTACACTTGTGTTAGATCTCTTGAGCTAGCCATTCATTCTGGGACTAGCTCGGTGCTGAGGCGGGACCTCCCAAGGTCCCACGGGACTTAGCACAGGAGATCTGTCGGACCTCCCTGATGATATACCTAGAGGTGCCACCTGCGGGATGTTTGCCAAGACCTCCAGGAGGTCTTGAAGACCTCCTGGGAGGTCCTGGAAGACCTCCCTGAAGTATCATGCAGTACTCTCGCTTCCTCCATGCGGTAGTACCGTAGCTCAAAAAAAAAAATGGTCCTCCCGGACCTTTGCGGTATATCAAAGGGTGGGGTTGTCACAAATGTGACAACGGCCGCGAGTTTGACAACTCCACCGCCCGCACCTTCTTTCTAACCCACGACATTGCACTCCGCATGTCGTGTCCACACACTTCCCAGCAGAACGGCAAAGCAGAACATATCATTCGCTGTACAAATAACATCATGCGCTCCCTCATGTTCCAAGCTAGTCTTCCACCCTCCTACTGGGTCGAGGCCCTTCATGCAGCCACCTATCTCCTAAACCACCGACCCACCAAAACACTTCACTTTTCCACCCCATATTGTGCGTTTTATGGCGTTCACCCGTCTTATTCCCACTTGCGTGTCTTCGGGTGCCAGTGTTATCCTAATCTTTCGTCCACGGCTGCAAACAAGCTCTCACCTCGTTCCACTCTGTGTGTTTCTTGGCTATCCTTCGGAACACAAGGGTTACCGGTGTCTTGATTTGTCATCCAATCGGATTATAATCTCCCGGCATGTCATATTTGATGAGACCTCTTTTCCGTTTGCTGACATGACGGCACCACCCTCACCTACTGCTTTTGATTTTTTATTGGACCTAGACTCCTCGCCGCTGCCCATCGGGCCGCCCTCTCTTACAAGTCGCCACGGTTGCCGCTTGCTTCGCAGCTCCATGCATGCGAGTCCTTTGCCAGCAGCTTAACCGCCCACGCTCTCCTTGAGCTTGCATGGCTCTCATCCACAACTCCGGTGGTACTACTACCCCCATCGACTCGCTCCAAAGAAAGTGCTGCCAGAATAAGCGACGCCGGTGTGCTCCAAATAGCGCCACAAGAAGTCTCTCCTACGACTGCTAGCTCGGATGCCCTGTCGACACATCTCCGCCACAGGTTGTTGCTACCCAAGCTGGCCGCCTCCCGCCGACTGCTATTCCAGTCACGCCAGTTCACAATGCGCACCACATGGTTACTCGGGGAAAGTTCGGTTTTCGTCTCCCTGTGGATCGCCTGGCCTTGCACGCTTCAGTGGTCTCGCCTCTCCCAAAGACGTACCATGGCGCCCTATCCGATCCTAACTAGTGCGCAGCCATGACTGAGGAATTTGATGCTCTCCAGGCCAATCATACTTGGGATCTCCTTCCACGTCCTCCTGGTGTCAACATTGTTACTGGCAAGTGGGTTTTTCGTCACAAGTTTCTCCCGGATGGCTCTCTTGATCGTTACAAGGCACGCTGGGTTCTCCGTGGTTTCACCCAGCGACCAGGAGTTGATTTTGAGGAGACCTTCAGCCTTGTGGTCAAACCTGCTACTATCCGCACCGTTCTTACTAATCGGCTCTTTCCGAGATCGGCGATTCATCGACTTGATGTCAAGAATGCGTTTCTCCATGGGACTCTTTCCAAACTGTATTGTGAGCGACCTTCGGTTTTGTTGATCCCTTCGCCGACTCATATTTGCCGATGAATAAATCTCTCTACGGTTTGAAGCAGCGCCTGCTTGGTATAGTAAACCGCCTCTCATTTAATCTCTCTTGGATTTGTGGAGGCCAAGTCAGGCACATCACTTTTGTGTTTAGTGGTCTTGACCGACCTACTTGCTTCTTTATGTGGATGATATTATTCGACGGCATCCTCATTGCGCTCCTTCGTCGGTGATCGACGCTCTTCAACAGAATTCTCTATGAAGGATCTTGGCTCATTGCATTATTTTTGGGCGTCTCCGTCGGTAGAAGGATGGTTCACTCTTCCTCTCTCGGTATTATATCTTGGATATCTTGGGCGTCTTTGGGATGTCTGAATGCAAACCTTGCAGCATGCCAGTTGATACTCATTCCAAGCTTTCTGGTGATGGTGCCCCTGTGGATAATCAACGCATTATCGCAGCCTTGCCGGTCTTTCTGCGATGATTTGACCTTCACTCGCCCGGACATTGCTTATGCCGTTCAACAGGTGTGTCTCTACATGCATGATCCTCGTGAGCCCCATCTATCCTTGGTGAAGTGCATTCTGCGATACCTTCAGGGCACTCTTGACCACGGTCTCTATCTTCACCGGACTTCTCTGCCGAGTTGGTTGCCTACTCGATGCTAATTAAATTTGGTTGTCCCGACACGTGTAAGTCCACCTCGGGCTATGGCGTCTTCCTTGGTGACAACCTTGTCTCACGGTCATCGGCGGTCAATTTACGATCTCGCGGTCTAGTGCAGAGGCAGAGTATCGTGCTGTGGCCAATGCGGTCGCTGAGGTCACTTGGTTACGTCAATTGCTCGTAGAGCTACACAGTCCTTTGCGGCGTGCTACTCTGGTATACTGCGACAATATCAGTGCCGTCTACCTCTCCACCAATCCGGTTCAGCACCAGCGTACGAAGCATGTGGAGATTGATCTACATTTTGTTCGAGAGCGTGTGGCCATTGGTGATGTTCGAGTTCTTCACGTCCCTACGACGTCGTAGTACGCCGACATCTTCACGAAAGGGTTGCCCACTTCTGTTTTTTCGGAATTTCGTTCCAGCCTCAACGTTCGTGATACTGCTATTTCGACTGTGGGGGCGTGTTAGAATACCTTTGTTGCATGGCAATGTATTGCCGTGTATGCATGGCTTGGTGTGGCGCTGGGCAAGAGGCCGCCATCCATACGACTCGGCTGCCATCTTGTTATCTCCTTTTGATTGATTGGCCTCCCTTCCATATCTCCCGGACGTTTACTTCTATAAGCCGGTTGTTATGATATGGCAAGGCTTGGACTATATATGTAATACGTATCCCTTCAATCAATCTAACGGGAAAACTATCTCAGCTTTCAGTAATACATAATTACTTCTTTACTGCATTTCGAAGTACCTATGATTGGAAGCAATAGAAGGAGCCATGTCCATCGTTTATGACTTTATGTGTTAAATGTGTTACTACATGGAACGCTGGGTCTTCTTTAACCCTGTACAACAGTTTTATGTTGCCATACGATAATCTCTAGTTTTTTTTTTCTTTTTTTAATAACATGACATGGATTGTGCTTGACTGTTCTCGACTTTTCATGTCATATTTTTCAGACATTGCATTTGGAACACCCCTCTTTTTTTGCTCCCTTCATAGCTATGTTTGAACCAATTTGAAGCTAATGTGGCGTTTCTGTTGGACAGGGTACTCCTAAGGGCATGCTGGATGACTGGCAAGAGAATTTGGCTATTATTACTGCAAACAGGACGAAAGGTGATGACCTTGTAATTACTCACCTATTACTCACCTTGGGGATTGCCTTTTGAAAGAGAAAAACGAGGTTTGAATCTTATGTGTTCGAATATATGCTTTCTTTACATTGTTGAGTCAAATACCTTTTATATATATATATATATATATATATATATATATATATATATATATATATATATATATATATGCAGGTTGCAGCTGCTCATTCATGCTATTTAGTTGCTGAACTAAATATTGATTCATACTCTGAAAGTGCAAGAATATGTCTAATTGGTGCAGACAACTTGAGATGTCCTCGCACATTTACGAGCCCTGAAGCTATCCAGGTCTTTAAATCTGTACCATTTGTTTCCTTTTCATGCTTTTGTGAAGAGAGCCTAGAGCTGTAAGGTGCATTTGACAAGCATCACCCAGATGCATGTGTAGGATATTATCATGACATAGAGGCCATGCAGTTAGTCCAGCGATGGTTCAGATATGAATAGTTGTGTATCTTATTTAAAATATATTTTTTCCATTGTTGCAAATGAGTTCCAAGTTCCAACCTGCAGATTATATGTATCGCTAGATCTGTCAAATTGGGATGTTATTATTTGTATGACTTAAATCAGTGGCTTTCCAGTCCGCTCTTGTTCTATTTTGGACCAATTATTTTGTGGAGATTGGTATGGTTGGATAATAATTGGTCACGTCCTTATTATGCTTTGTTACTAGTTTCTCGTCCTTTTCTAGTAATTATTTTGGTCAATGTCATTTGATGTTCCTGAACAAATACTCTCACAATGCAACTACAGAGAACTGAGTTATATGAATATGCGAAGGTTCTCGGTAACTCTCAGTATATGCTCTTGCCATTTCAACCATATAAGGTGATATATGCATACATGCTTGCGGAGGTTGGGAAGGTTTCTGATTCACTAAGGTAAGGTGGTGAATTACTATTTCAGCATTTCCCCTGGTTTCTTAGTTGCACACAGTACTCTCACTTTGAATTGCCTTCTTAAGGTATTGTCAAGCGTCTTTGAAGGTGCTGAAAGCCTCTGGCCGTGCGCCTGAACTAGAAGCATGGAATGGAAGCAATTGTTTTCATCCCTTGAGGAGCGGATACGCACCCACCAGCAGGTATGAGTTTATTATAGTTAATGTTGTTTCTTGATTCTTGTCTGCACTTTAGCAGACCATTCTCTTCCTGTTCACTGATAATCGACTCACCGCTATTTAGGGTGGATATGGCACAAATCTTGCCCCTGCAAAGCTTGTTGGAAAGATTTTCACATCACTTGATAAATCTTTGTCCCGCATGATGGGTACACAGCCTGCATCATTGCCGCCATTGCCACAGGGATCTTCTAACGACAGAG
Organism: Phyllostachys edulis; assembly: GCA_036346405.1. Classification (NCBI taxonomy): domain Eukaryota; kingdom Viridiplantae; phylum Streptophyta; class Magnoliopsida; order Poales; family Poaceae; genus Phyllostachys; species Phyllostachys edulis. The sequence goes on from JAYEVD010000745.1 coordinate 226,978, forward strand.
ATTTGTATCCTGCTCCTCCAGCTCCAAAAGTTGTAAATAGGCAGTCAGTGATGGCTATGTCATCTTTAATGTCTTCCACTTCGGAGCACGTGGACGGATGGGTGTTAGATCAAGGTAATCTGTTTAGTTACTGCCCTGGTTTGCTTTCCAAGTTTCTATACCAAGTGGGCCCTAACATTTCCTTCTTTCTGTAGATATGTTGACACATTCAACAAGGGTGGCACAAATGCATTTGGAGCAGCAACAGCACAAATCCATCTATGAATCCGCTGTCTGGTGCTACCTTCTTTGTGCCAACTCCAGCTGTTGTTGCATCGGAGCAGATGCCAGCCTGACTCAACAGCCCATGGCCCATGCCCACGGTGAAACCACACATCAGGACGAACCATCTCCCTCTCCAGGGATGCTTCACCACCACCACCACCACCGCCACCAGTGCCAATGCAATCGAGCATGCAGCGATACCCAAGGATGGACAACATCATGACCCCCTCAGGCGCAGGCAGTGCTAATAGCTCATTGTTAAAGTCACGAGCAGCATCATGGAGTGGATGGAACATACACAGACCAGTTGAGCAGTAGTGCTGTTTCCAGATCACCTGATGGACAGACCACGCAGTCGCCATTGATACCTGGAAAGAAACCTTGTCACAGCCGTTCCAATAGCAACTCATCAACTCAGTTGAATGGTTTGGGAGAGGATCTTCACGAGGTAGAGCTCTGATACTTGAACAGGGGAAAGGGGCACAGAATTGAGGCGCGTCCATCGTGTAATCAATCACACAGCATTGCCTTGGAAATTTGTTTTTTGATCATTTTGATTTGTATTTAGTATCTTATGATGTCTAGAAAGGGAAAGGGGGGAAAAGGAGCGGTGTCCCTTTTCTTTTCTTTTTTTACATGGGAAGCATCTGGACGCCGTTGTACAGATAGTTCACTCCCCCATTCATTCCAGATGCAAAATAAAAAGAGAGAATAACCAAAGAGGAGAGTTGTGGTGTAAGATGAAGATGCAGGCGGTGGAAGTCTGAAGAAAGCGTGCCTACTCGCGCCTTCTACGTCACCAAGAAAACCCCCGCAGTCGGATCGCGTCCCGAGCGTCTCCGCGCCGTCCGATTGGCTCCGCTCGCGCGCGTGCCGTCTCAGGCGTCGGATCACGCCTGCCCTTTTCGTGCCGTTCGATCGGGTCTGCGCTACGCGCTCTGCCTGCCTGAGCCCTACTCCCGCTCGCACGTCCCTGCCTCCCCTCCGGATCCCTTTCTGCGCCGCCGCTCTTCCTTCTCGCCCTCCGCTCCCTCGCGTCCGTCCCCATTGCGGTTTCCTACCCCAGATCCTGTGCCGCTACTCCTCAGCTTGCTGATTTCCGCTGCGTCTCGTGTCCCTTCCTTCTCCTTCCTCCAACGGCCTTCTCTGCTAGCGTCGCCGGCACTTCCTTCTTCCTTACCCATCGCCCTCTCGCGCTACCTCCCCCGTCGCCGCCCGCTCCCCCCCTCGGTTTCCTCCCCTTGCCCGCCTCGGTGTCTCCCTTTCCATCCCTTCGCTTTGCACCCACCTAGGCCGTCAGCTGGTACCACCGCTTTGCCTTGCCTCGCGTCGCTTTGCCTTAGGCCTCCTCTTCGCCTCTTCTCTCCCACGCGCCTCCGGCCCCCTCGGTTCACCTCGCTACGCCTTGCCTCATTCTACCACGCGCCTCCGGCCCCCTCGATTCACCTCGCTACGCCTTGCCTCATTCTACCACGCGCCTCCGGCCCCCTCGCTCCGCTCTCCACCTATGGCCCTCAATCTCCTCCTTCTCAAGAGCAAAAAGGGAAGAAGCGGCCATGCCTTCCTGCTTCCTGCCCTGTCGCCCCCTCGCCCTCCTTCCCCGCTGCTGCCGCCGCTCCCTTCCTCTTCCTCCCTCCCGCCCCTTCGATTTCCCTGCCCAGACACCGCCTCGGTGCCTCCCCCTTTTCATCCTCTTGCCTTGCGCCTGCCTAGGCCGGTGTTGCCGGCAGCCTTGCCTCGCGCCGCCTGTCCTCTGGGCTCATCTCCACCTCCTCTCTACCACACGCCTCATCTCTGCCTCCTCTCATCTCTGTCATAGTAGGCAGGAACGTTTGAGGTAACCTACTATTCATGAAATTTTATATTTTTTTATCACAATATTGCTTCATTGACGGCTACATACACTTGCTCCATTGAGTTAAAAATGCTCCAGAATCTTGCTACAGATGTGCTTTGCTATGTTGATTCTATATGTCACACAAAACCAAGCTTTAGTGTTTTCAAATGCTTCAGCACCGTAACTCTTGAACTTTTTCAGAAATGTGTCTGTGTAGTCATGTACGTCCAGATTTTAATGTACGTGCTACGATCCTATCATCGCAGATTAAAAAACATTTAATCAGAGTATCGCAATAGCTTATTGATCGCTTCAAACATAAACCTTGCTATTACTGTTAGTCATTCACTACAAATGATAGGACTAATTATCTGTTTCATATTTACCTATTTCTTATTTTACTAAATGTTGCAGCTATTTACTTCAAGTTAAAAAATTCAAGTGTTACACTCTAAATATACTTGATCTCACATATTTTAGATATTCTAAAATGGTGTTGTCATTTGAGATTGAGTTATGCATCGAACGCACTGTTCCTATTCGTACCTCAGAATACATGATTGATGAAATTTTGTATTTTATATCACAAAAGTGCCTCATTTGCTGTTAAATAGACTTGCTCCATTATGTTCAAAAAAAAAAAAAACGAATCTACCTACATATGTGCTTTGTTGCTTTCAATCTATATGTAATACAAACCCATACTTTAATATTTTCAAATGCTTCAGCACCGTAACCCTTGCCTTTCTCAAATATATTTCTGTATAGTCATCTACGTCCAGATTGCTTCATTGACAGCTAGATAGACCTGCTCCATTATGTTACAGAAGCTCTAGCATTTCAGTGCAGATGTACTTTGCTGTTTTGATTCTATATGTCACACAAAACCATGCTTAAGTGTTTTCAAATGTTTCAGCACTGTAGCTCTTAACTTTCTAAAAAATGTGCCTGTGTTGTCATCTACGTCCAAATTTAAAATTACGTGCTACGATACTAGCATCAATCATTCAAAAAATACCCATTTAACTATGGCGGCATATCACATGCACATAGACACATCTATGCACATATGCACATGGTGCATCTTGACCATCCAAAATGAGATTCACAGCTGAGATCGAAGTCCCTCCCACCCAAAAGACACTTTTGCCCCCCCCTCATGACTAAATTGGATGAAAACGCCCCCGCTTCGTCTGGCCTTCTTCTCCGACCCGCGTCGCCCCATTCCCCAATCCCCGATCTTCTCGGTCGCCCCTGCCCACCTCCTCTCCGGCGCGCCATGTCGACCTTGCGCCTCCTCCCCTCGGCACCATTCTCCATCCAACACCGTCGCTCCCATCCGGTCGCGCCACCTCCTCTCGGCCACCCCCGACGGCGAATAGGGTTAGGGTGGAGGCACCGTGCCAGCACTGGTTTACCTTCATCACCGTCATGGCAAGATCTCAAGGTACTGGTGTTTTATATAACTTCTATTTGTAGCTTTTGCTGTAAAGAACTCATTTTTACTTGTTCAGGACCATATGCGGCGGGCTGGCGATGTCTGTTTCTCTGATGTATACCGTGAGGCCGGAGGTTAGTGATACATACTCCTAATTCTTTTCCTGTTATGTAATTGCACTGTGCACTGGGAAATTGAGGTGTAAATTGTTTAGATAGGTTGCCTCACTTGCCTGAATTGTAACTGCATTGTCCTTCTGAAATCAGAATCCCTGCTTTATTATGAACACACACCATATTGATGACATTTGTTTTTTCTGTTTGTGTTGCCGCAACTGTTGGAATTGTGGATTATACAAACTATGATGACATGAAATATGCAGTTGAAGACGCCTGCTAACATGGATCAGTTGAATCTCCCTAATTTACCTGTTTGGAAAGTAACCATTTCTGATAATGATTGTCTTGATCTGGAGAAAAGTGTGAAAGTAAAGGAAGCAAGCTCTGGTGTCGTCACACCTCATTTTATGAAAGCAAAGAAGGGCTCATCAGAAGACAAGCTCGTTTCGCCTTTCAGTTTCTCAATTCAGAAGAGCAGGAGAGCGTTACCTAGTCCATGCCTGAATATAGCATTATCCAGTAGACAGCAGCAGTTTTCTCCGATATCAGAGGACTCAAGAAAGGAAGACATTCTCAGCACTGGACAAACCGAGAGTTACAAACCTTCTGGAGCCTCTGACGACATGTTATCTGATGAAGTCTCAAAGGATCTGGCGTCAAGGTATCCAAATCTGTATGGGTACAATCAATCTACCAGAAATACATACTGATGGAGAGAAGCCGACGATACTCTTGACTGGTTCCTGTCTGTGGCGACCAAACCCCAGGTCACCCGAGTGGTCCTTTAAGAGCTCCTGAAAAGTCCATCAGGACCCTCCAGGAGGTCCAAATAGGACCTCTCGGACAGTCCACCAAGACCTCCCAGGAGGTCCAGTAAGAACCACCTGGAGGTCCAGGAAGGATAGACCCGAGGAGGTCTAAGGTCCAAGGATCACCCCAAAGACCTTCCACGACCAGACCTGAGGGTGGTCGTGGGGGACTGGGAGCTCTCCAAAGACCTCTTGTGAACTGAGCTAGTCCCAAGGATCATGCGCTAGCTCCTCACAGCACACACAAGGGATGACATCCAGACGTAGACTTATATTAACAAAATATCAACAGAGTTGCTTACAAAAGCGGCCTTGGGCCAAACATAAATTACATAAGGTCAAAAAGAAAGATATTCCATCAGCTCGCCACAGGCAACTGACTGGAGGGCACAACCTAGGCGCTTGGGTCCTCTTCTTCGTTGCTAGGGTCTTCTCCTGATAAAGATTGTATTGAGCAAGAGTGAGCACTACTACCGTGCTCGCAAGTTACACCCGTTAGGTAACAAAATAACATGCATAAATGGATATTACAAAGGAAGGTTTAATATGGTTGATTTGCATAAAGCAAATTTTATTTCAAATACAAGTATTAAGTTTCAAGGCAGGTTACAATAGATAAAGTTTATTTTTGCAATCTATTTTCAGTTGGATAACATTCATCATTGAAATGGTGAAGGATACCCTCCTGCACAAGGCTCCCTGCCCAAACCCATGGAATAGAAATCCCAAATCAGTTTAATAAACATTTTCAGAAACCAAAACCAATATCTAACTCTGAGTGGCCATTGCCAGCACGTCCATGACCGTGGACACGGCTATTCGAACAGATTTACACTCTGCAGAGGTTGTGCACTTTACCCACACGACATGATTCCTCTAGTTTGTCCGACATTCGTCAATGCCACCTCTCACTACCAAAGGTAAGAGGTCTAGAGGTCATGACAAGGCCTTTACAAAGCATTATTCCACCACAGCTCCTCCTGCTAAGGTTTCACTCTCCTATGGATAGCCATCCGGCGGAAAGCCCCCTCTTGCACCAGTGGGAACAGTAGGTTATAAAAGACCATTGGCCAACAAGACCTCCCACTCCTCCAAATAGAACAACTGTGGTAGAACTCCGCAAATTAATTGGCCAGGTCCCACGCCCCATTCTGGAGACATGTGGTTGCACGATTTTGGCATCAGCCCATTATAGGCCTAGCATTAGCGGCTCAAAGACCGGTCCTCAACTGACTAGGGCGACATCCACAAAACCCTGAGCACCAACCATGGAAATGGCACAGTCCCGTGCATAGACATGCACCCACCTAGCAACCAGTTCGCCCCAGTCCAAATCCATTTTTCATTTTATTTGCTTTTCTTTGCTTCCCCAGCAATATTTTCATACCTCCATGACAACCCAATGTCATGATCAAAACATTTAAAACAATAGTTGGTCATGAAGGTAACGATTTCCCCAAATCAAGCACTTTTGGTCTAAGCAAGGCTAAGCATAGGTTTTGCAATTGCTTCTGGTTCACACTATGGCATCAACCAGATTTTGTCTAAGGTGACAAGAAGTTTGGTTCGACATCAAAGTTGGCCATATGAGGGAAGTCGGTATAACTACGTGTTTGAAGATAGGTATTGAAATAACTTAGTAAAAATAAGCATGCATTATGCTTTGAAACAGGACATAAATAATTTAAGATACTGGGTGCAATATGATCAAGAGTGTAACTTGCCTTGCTCACTGGCTTGAGAGTCTTTCTGTTCGGTACACTCAGACTCCTCAGTGCCTTTGCGATCTATACGGAAGAAAAGGAATCAAATTCAAACCAAGTTTCAAGTAAAGAACCAAAAAGTAATCCAAAAGAATCCTCAAAACTCAAACTGCAAAAGAACAATATGCTGAAGAACAGGTTCTTTGGGAGAGGTCTAGACTTACTGAAAAGAGGTCCCATGAGGAGGTCTTTGCAAAGACCGGGAGGTGGTCTTTAGCAAAAGATCCAAGAACGTGACTGACAATAAAAGAGAGGTCTGAAGGATGTCCTTTGCACTCGGCCAAAAGGTCCAGAGGACGATCTTTGCACAGAGACTAGAGACAAGTTCTTCACGCAAAGGCCACAGAAATCCGGAAGTAATCCAGGAGAGGGGGTCCTGGAGGAGATACAACCACTAAATGTGGTGACCAGAACAAGAATAGATCCATACAAAATATATCTATACACAAGGAGGCTTACCAGCAATAGGAAAGAAACAGACGAGTGACGGGTGCTCCTGGCGATGTTCTTGGCAGCAAGGTCTTACCCAGAAGCTACTGATTGTGAGCCAAAGTGTTAGATGTGGGAAAAAGGTGAGGAAGAAAGATTACCCAGGCTAATCATAGCCAAAGCAGAGAAGGAAACTACTAGAAGCATACGTGTCACCGTGAATATGAAAAATGGGTCAAAAGTGAGTGGGTGACAGGGCAGGTGTCACCACCAATTTGGTAAAGGACGAAAATAAAGGTCAAGGTATACTGTTATGGGAGGAGACAAGAAAAGACACTATTAGTGCCACTAAGTGACCCCATACAATGTAAGAGCCACGTATATGGTTGCATTTAATGTGATACAGTATACATTAAATGCACAATGTACTTGTGTGGCAGAGAAAAAAAAGAGAATGGGTAAGACTGGCAGGTGGGACCAGTCAAACTTAGAAACAGTTGAGTCAAAGAGGAGGTCCTGACTCACAAGAGGGGTCTTTGAAGAGGTCCGATAAGCTTAGGAGGTCCTGAGCTCAAAGGACAAGGAGGTCCAACGGGTGGAGGGGCCAAATGAATAAAAGGGGTCCGGACTTGGGGAGGTCCTGACGGTTAGGATCAACCAGAGGAGGTCCTGACTGTTAGGATCTCTTCAAGAGAGGTCTGGACGGTTGGATCCAGACGGAGGGAGGTCTAGACCATCAGATCCAGACAAAGGGAAGGTCCAAAGGATATGGAGGTCCAAAGACTTGCTCACAAGAGGTCTGAAGGTCAAGATCGAAAGCCAGGGGGAGGTCTTGACGGTTGGATCTCCAAAAGGGAGGTCCAACGGTCAAGATCAACAAAGAGGAGGACCTCAACGGTCCAGATCCGCATAGGGAGGACCTGGACGGCTAGGACCTGCAAGGAGGTCCTAAAGAACGCAGGGAGGTCCCGGTAGCTAGGATCTCTTTTAAAGGAGGTCCTGCGAGCTTAAAAAAAATCTTGCGAAAAGATCCAAGGGTCTAAGACTCACAGATGGAGGTTCTGTAGGGCACGAGGAGGTCCTACAGAGAAGGAAGTCTAGACCAAAGAAGATCTAGACTAAGATGAAGGTTTTGACCACAAGGGAGGTCCAAACCCAAAGAGATTCAAACCACAATGAGGAGGTCGGGACATCAGAACATGACCAAACGAGGGGGAGGTCTAGGCCACAGAGAAGGTATAAAACAAGCATAACATAAAAGAGGAAGGCGGAGGGAAGGACTGATAATCCTACCAGAGAGGAACCATCACCAAGCTCAAACCTCTCCAACGAACCAAACTTCTGAATTCTCATCAAAACCAAATAATTTTATTTTTTTTATTAATTCTAAAGGGTTTAAAATATGTTTAGAAAATTCAGGGTGTTACACTGTCACCCCTCAAGACATGTGTGTTAATGGATCCGTCTGAATTGTTGTAATGAATCTGTTGTAATGAACCTGCTGTCATGTCTGAATTCTGTAATGAATTGTGGCTTGAATTGATGTGTATATGCTATGTAGATTCTGAAATCTGGAATCACAGAAGTTGTGCACATTCTGATTTTGCCTCTCAATTGTCTCAGTTTTCATGACCTAAAATCTGGATTCAGAACTGCTGTGTACACTCTGAATTCAGTCAGCATTTTGGAAAGCATTTTGGTATGAACTCTGAAATCTGAAATTGAGACACCATCCAGTCAGCACATTTCAGATAGTATTTGCACCATGGGCTGTGTATATGTTCTAGACATGTAACATGGTCATGTAACATTTCCATTTTCACTTGTTGTACAACATGGTAATGGATGTGAATGAATTATGCTGTGTATTGGATGATCCATGTATAAATAATGATTGAGGAACTATTTCTAAATTAATGTTTTGGATGATCCATGAATGTGATTTGTAGATGGCATTGATTGTTTGGTTGTAGTTTGTAACTTGTTGCATATTGTCCACAAATGAAGATGATGAGTTTAACAATATTGTCCCTTTTTCCATCCCCATTATCTGAACCCAATCCAACATCATCAAGTGGATTACATGGCTGCTAGACATAGCAGTAGGAAAAAAAAATCGATTGTCCATGTAATTTTGTTGTGCATATATACACCAGCTGCATAATAGATTCAGATTCTCATGTGATTCCACTCATGTGCTAGCTCATGTGATTCAAACATTTCTTAATAAAAATGTGAAATCATTGTCATTTCATATTTCAATTCTGATTTCAATTAGACAACTATCAGATTTCAGACAACATTTCATATTTCAATGAGACAACAATCAGATTTCACACAATATTTCAGATTTCAATCAGACAACAATCAGATTTCACACAATATTTGGACAACAATTGATTCTGATTTGAGATAACATTTGGACAAAGCGAATTGAGACAATTGAGACAACATTTCGGACAAAACATCGGTGATTCCCGATTTTCCTTGAGAAATAGTGGCCGCCTCCAACAGGTCAATCTCGCACATCACTTTCTTGCTTGTTCACATAGGCGTCAGTGTTCAACATTGCTTGATTTGTCTTGAATATTGTCGATTGTTTGTTGGTTGGACAAATTGAACCAAGCTCAATGGCCTTGCCTCTTTGATAACGCTCAAGTCTTTCTTGCTTGGAGACAACCCCTACCTCAATTGTAAGTTTTACGATGAAGTAAGTCTGCTGGAAAATTCGGATCAGAGCATCCCTTTCAGATCTAACCGGTCCACATTCTTTGAACATCTTTTGAACCTTTGCAAATGCTTCGAGGGATAGCATCGTAATGTTAGATCGATAAATCTTGTATTGAACATGACTGAACATCATCTCTTCTCGTTCTTGGTCAGGTATCGAGGCTAATGCATTCAAGGACAACATCACCTTGAATATGACGGTGGATGTCAATCTTAATCAATTCACAGTCTGCTGAGTAGCATGAAAGGAAATGAGAATGGCATGTTAACAAAGATTTGTCTAAAAGAATGTCTTTCAAACAAATCTCGAGGAGAACCGGCTTGGGGAGGTGGACGCAGGCGTCAGTGGAGGAGGTCTTGTGCAGGCGCGGCGAGGCGGCGAGGCGTGGGGTGGAGGCACAGGGGAGGTGCGGCGCAGGTGGGCGATGGCCTCGAGGACGCCGACGGTGGGGTGGCGCGACGCAGGGCGCCTTCGGAGGGGAGGTGACGCGGGGGCCAAACCCTAGCGCCTCGTCGTGGCCCGTGGGAGGGAGATGGAAGAGGGGAGCGGGGATTGGAGAATGGCGTGACCGCGGGGTTGTTTCTGCAAAGTGGCGACGGGTGGAAGGGAGCCTCGATCCTGGCCGCCGAACTCGCAATGGATGGCCGAGATCGCTCATGTGCATAGATAAGGTCATGTTCACATGATACGCCGCCTTTAACTATAGCATACTGCAGTGGTTATTGATCGCTTCGAACATAACCCTTGCTATTGCTATTAATAATTCACTATAAATGATAAGACTAATTATCTGTTTCATATTTACATATCTCTTATTTTAATAAACGTTGTAGCTATTTAGTTCAATTTAAAAAACTCCATTGTTACGCTATAAATATACTTGATCTCGCTTATTCCCTAAATTCTAAAATGGCAGCATCATTAAAGATCGGGTTATGCATCGAGCTCACTATTCCTATTCGTACCTCAGAATATATGATTAATGAAATTTTATATTTTATATCACAATAGTGCTTCATTTACTGTTAGACAGACTTGGTCCATTATGTTATAAAAAATAGAATTTACCTACAAATGTGCTTTGTTGCTTTCATTCTATATGTAACATCCCGTTTGTCCTGAGTTTTTGAAAATTTTCAAAATAAAAAGAACCATTTGGTTTTGATGAGAATTCAAAGCTTAACTTGAGATTTTAAAAGAACTTTAATGACTAAACCAAACTTCAATTAAATCGGTTCGGTTTCTGTGGAGATCATGTGGATATGATCCTAATCTTAGTGTGTTGAACAATTGGCAATAGCGTCGAGGTGTTTGGAGAAACTCTTGTTTTCGGTAAAGTTCAAAGTGCTGTCAGGCAAGGGGCGGTCTGACCGGCCAAAGCGGCGGTTTGACCGGCCATGAGTGGCGGTCAGACCGGCTTTGGTAAATTGGTCAGACCGGCCATAAAGTGACTTTGGATTTTAGAGCTGGGCCAAAAATAGAGGGTGTAGGCATGAGAGGAGATTCTACTACACTTGGTCTCATAATTTTTGGAGCTTCCAGGAAAAAGTTCTATTGGTTTGAAAATTCTAGTAGGTTTCGGATTTCCAGGGAGAAAATTTGGCTAAGTCTTAGCTAGGCGGTCAGACCGACCAACAGTGGTTAGTTAGGCCGGCGAGGCGATCGAGGCCGGCCAAAGTGGCGGTCTGACCGGTTTTGGCTTGTTCGTCGGCCAGCTTGGTGGCGATGTTTGTTGGTTAGGTCAAGTTCATGGGTTTCATTACATAGATGTTGCATGATGCATGTTTTGACTAACATGGGTCAAGTTGTGAAGAACTTGTGCCCGTAAATGGTTGCTTGGTTTATTGTTGTGCAGGTGACTTAAAGTTAACTATGGTCAACGACGAGGAGGACCGGGACTAGGTTAGGAGAACCGTGGTCCAGAACGATTGTGGATGTCGGGTGAGATAGTTGGACTCAAGCAAGGCGCAGGATGGACCAGAACCATGGAAAGCGAAGTTTGAGCAAAGGCCTTTGTGAAGGTATGTGTTCATGCCTCATCAATTATGTGAATTGATGATTGTGCGCATCGTACGGTGCTACGTAACGGTTTGCTTGTTTGTGATGGTTGTAGGACACTGGAGCTAGGTCATGGTGAGGCGGACTAGATTGGGACTAGGTTAGGAGAACCGAGGTCCAGAATGATCGAGGTTGTGCTGGAAGATGACTGAGGCTAGCGGAGGGCTTACAAGCCGGGAAGACAAGGAACCGGAGTGGAAGCTACCGGTGATGCACATGACGGGTAGCGTCAAGGTTAACCGGGACTAGACTCAGGGATGAGTTGAGGTCCGGACTAGACTCAGGGATGAGCTGAGGTCCTGAACGGTCAAGGAAGCCGGGTGCAGTTATGGTGAGACATATGGTGCGCCAAGTGACTTGGTCCCAGTTGCAAGCGAGGACGGTTCGATTGGATCCGAATGCGTGAGAGGCTTGGCGGGAAGTCATTGGGGCCACATGGATGATGATGGAGCATGGAAGATGCTTCGAGGCGAAGGAATCGCCAAAGGTCGGTAGAGGGGCATTTTGGGAAATTTCCCTATACCGGAAAAGTGGTAAGTGGTGGTGTGCGAAACCACCTTCTTGGCCTTGGAGAAACCGCGGCACAAGACGGCGCAAGGATAGGCGATCTAGGTCAAGAGAAGATGAAGACGGCGCTTTAAAATGCGTGCGTGTGTGACCCGTTTGTGTGTGGGCCTTAACGGGAGCCCATTATGGTTCAATCTTCTAGAAGGTCTAAGCCTCCACTATAAATAGAGGAGGGAGGTGGCTGCACCCCCTTCAACCCTTCATTTTGGAAACCCTAGCTTTTGTTGTTAGGGCTTGGAGAGATTAGTGGGAGGTTAGGGTTCTAGAGATATAGATTGATTTGAGTGCTCAAGTATTGAGCTTTGTCCTCCATGATGTAGTGGCTGTAAACATACATCTATCCAATCAATCCATGAAAGATTTCACAAGATCAGTTCTTTTGTGTTCTTACTCTCTATTTTGTGATTGTGAGTCTTTCTTTGATCCGCTAGTTTTTGCTTGGTTTCTTGTCTAGATATAACTTGCTGTGACATGTGGGAACCCATCTAGGATCACCTTGATCATCAATCATCCACGAGCAAGTCACTAGATCGTATTTCGATTTTGACTCAGTTTTGGAGCAACCTTCGTTCAATCTGAAAAATATAGGAATTTTGGCATGTATCTATACAATCCTTGATTGAAATAGGTTCCTAATATCTTAGAGAAGATGTGTCTCAAGTTTCGAGGAGTTTGGCCTCATAGATCAAAAGTTAGACCGATTTGAGTTTCAGTTTTCGGGCTGTTTGGGCTGTTTATCGTCAGGTTTGGTCAGACCGCTCTTACAATGCCAGTCAGACGAGACCCCGGTTAGACTGTGCTTTTGCCGCCGGTCAGACCGCCCGTCGGTCCGACCGCGCAATCAACGCCGGTCAGACCGCCCATTAGGGTTTGAGTTCCGTTTGTTCTTTTGCTTTGGGGATTTTGGTTTGGATTCAATACAGGTCTTCCGCTATACTTGTAGATTGATCTTCATAGCATCCATAGCTACTGGAGTGAGATTTGTGTTGAATCCATTCAAAGTGAAAAAGTAAGCGTGCTCCTATTCACCCCCCTCTAGTCGCCTTTCCGGTCCAACAATTTCTTTTGGAGCTTTTCTTTTTCTCTATTTGCTCTGTGCTTTCCCTCGGCCCAGTTCTATCTTTCTTCTTGGGAAAACCTCCCTTCGTTTGGATCTGAGGGTCCAAACCTCCCTTCGTTTGGATCTGAGGGTCCAAACCTCCCTTTGTTTGGATCTGAGGGTCCAGACCTCCTTTAAGGCTCAGACCTCCCTTGTGTTTGGATCTTCCCTTAGGTCCAAGCTCGGGTTTGTGTTTCAAATGTCCTTGATATCCGAAATTCAAATCCGGGATGTAGTTTTCCCTTTTGATCTCTCCCTTGTTTCTCATTCTTTCCTTCTCTACTCGATTGGACCTCCTATGTGTTCATTTGGACCTCCTCTGTGTTCATTGGGACCTCCCTCGTGTCCGTTCGAGCCTTTCGCTCGATCCAGACCTTTATCACTTTTGTACCGTTCGATCTGTGTTGGACGGCCCGATCTAATGGAGCGTTCGCTCGGTCCGAATGGCCCAATCGCTTTGCCCCGTTCGATCGAGATCTGACGGCCCCAGCCTTCCCCGCATTTTCCTTGCTATCGCTCCGCTCCCTTGGTTTTGATCTAACCGTCAGGACCTCCCTTGGTTTTGATCTGACCGTCAGGACCTTCCCTTGTTTTGATCTGACCGTTAGGACCTCCCTTGGTTTTGATCTGACTGTTAGGACCTCCCTTAGTTTTGATCTTGACCGTTCAGGAGCTCCCCTTTTGTAACACCCCAATTTTCTGAGTCCTTTTGAAAATTTTCAAAATAAAAAAGACCATTTGGTTTTGTTGTAGTCCTAAAGCTTAATCTGAGATTTTCAGAATTTGGGTATTTAAAATGACTAAATCAAACTTCAACTAATCCTAAAGCTTGGTTTATTTGGAGTTGTTCGAGCTCTAGAGTAGTCTCTCCCTTTCTCTGTTAGTTCTGTTCTCCTCTTAGCCCAGCTCTTTCTATCCGGACCTCCTTGAGTTTGGACCTCTCCTCGTGTCCAGACTTCCTTTGTGACCAGACCCCCTTTCTTGTTTGTTTGGACATTCTCCTATGCCCAGACCTCCCTCTTGTTCGGCCATCTCATTGAGTCCAGGTCTCTTTGTGTTTGGAACTCTCCTGTGTGTCTAGACTACCCTTGTATTCAGACCTCTTTGATGGTTTGAATCTCTTCAGACCTCTTTGTTGGTTTGAATCTCTTCAGACCTCTTTGTTGGTTTGAATCTCTTCATATCTCTTTGTTGGTTTGAATCTCTTTTCGGGGTTTAGGCCTCCTTTTGATCTAAATCACCTTCTCTGTTTAGACCTCCTTGTGATCTAGACATCTTTCTCCGTTTGAATCTCCCCTTGGTTTTGACCTCCCCTTTGGGTCACGACCACCCCCGGGGTGTTACAAGCTCGGGTTTGTGTTTCAAATACCCTTTGAAGTCCGAGATTCAAATTCAGGTTGAATTCCCCCTTCGTTTGAACCTCCTCGTGTTCATTTGAATTTCCTCATGCTCATTTGGACCTCCCTGTGTTCATCTGAACCTCTCTGTGTTCATTTGGACCCCCCCTTGTGTTCGTTTGAACCTCTCTGTGTTCAATTGGACCTCCCTGTGTTCTTTTGGACCTCCCCGGGTCCGTTAGAACCTCCTTGGCCCTTCCATCTTGACTGTTGAGACCTCCCTTGTGTTGGTCTTGACCGTCGTGATCTCCTTTGGCTCCATCTTGACCGTTGAGATCTTCCTCGTGTTGGTCTTGACCGTCGAGATCTCCTTTGGTTCCATCTTGACCGTTGAGACCTTCCCTGTGTTGGTCTTGACCGTCGAGATCTCCTTTGGCTTCCATCTTGACCATTGAGACCTCCCCCGTGTTGTTCTTGACCGTCGAGATCTCCTTTGGATCTATCTTGACCATTGAGACCTTCCCTGTGTTGGTCTTGACCGTCGAGATCTCCTTTTGATTCCATCTTGACCGTCAGGACCTCCCTCGGGTTCATCCTAGCCATCGAGATCTCCCCTTGATTCCATCTTGATCGTCAGGACCTCCCTCGGGTTCATCCTAGCCGTCGAGATCTCCCCTTGATTCCATCTTGACCGTCAGGACCTCCCTCGAGTCATCCTGGTCGTCGAGATCTCCCTTTGATTCCATCTTGACCGTCAGGATCTCCTTTGGGATCATGCCGACTGTTAAGACCTCCTTTGTTCTATCTTGATCGTGGTGACATCCTATTTTTGTCCTTTAGCCTTGACCTCCTTTGGCGGGGACTTCCCTGTGGTCTTTTTGCAAAGACCACCTCTGCAGGACCTCCTCATCCTTTGGACCTTCCTGTCCTTTGGACCTCCTTGTCCGCACGACCTCTGGTCTTTTTGCAAAGACCACCTTTGCGGGTCGGACCACCTTGTGGTCAGGACCTCCGGTCTTTTTGCAGAGACCACCCTTGCGGGACAAGACCCCTTTTGACCACTGCGGGACCTCCTCAAGGTCTTTGCAGGACCTCTCACTTGAGCTTTGATGGTCCCATTTGCTAGTCCCGCTCATTTCCTTTTCTCCTCCTGTGTGACCTTGCGGCCCAGAAGTCTTCGTGCATTTAATGCCAAGTTGGGTCACATTAACTGTTGTCATGTAACATCCCAATTTTTCAGAGCTTTAAAAGTCTTTTGAATAGTTGTAGTGAGAAAATTCACCATTTGGGTTTATTTGATTTTAATTAAAAAAGAGCTTAATATTGACTTTGAGTAACAAAACAATTTAATATGATTAAAGTCAACATGAGCAAAGTGGTCAAAACTATTTTATTTGGATTCTATGAGCTTGGATATATTTTACGGAATTTTCTCGAATTTTTCCAAGTTCATTTGCTATTTTCCATTGCTTATTTGAATTTCGCTAATTTCTAAAAAGGAAAAGCTAATTAAAATCTCCAAACAAGACTTGGGCCTAAACCCAAGCTCTTCCTGTTTCGCCCAGCGCCAGTGACCTAATCTTTCCTCGCCGTTGGATCGAAATAACGCTCGATCTCCACGCTGCGTCCCTCTCTCCACGCGCTCCGTCACCTCCACCGTTGGATCGCAAATGGACGCCCAGATCTTGAGGTCTGCATTTGGAGCGGTCCGAACGTCACAATGCATTTGGGCCAGACGATCAAGTTTGACGGCCCGATGAAGTGGCCTCAGGCGGAGAGGTCCGAACGCTCTTCGTTTGTGGGCGTCCGATCTAAAGCGGGCGACAGATCTTAGCGGCAACGCCTCACCCTATCTCTCGACGCGTGGGCCGCGCATAGATCGCTGTCTCCGACAAGGTTTCTTCCTCACGCGACGATCGGCCGCCCGCCATTGTCGCCTTCTAGAAGCTCAACCCGCGATCGTTTACGCTAACAAAAACTCCCGATTTTTCGACCAAACTCAATCGATCTCTCCAAGACGGACTCGCTCAAATTCAAACTCCGATTTCATCTTTATCCTGTTTCCTCGCTACGATGCGTTTAGGCGGTTTAACCCCGCCACGCAAGACGCCATCTCGAGCTCGCTACTGTGCCTATAAAGGACCCCTCTTCGCCTTTGCCCCTTTCCAAAACCCTCGCTCAATTCCACCCGAGAGCCTCCACATTGCCGCCGATTCGAGCTTTAAGGAACCTCGCCACGGTGAGATTTCTTCGATTGCGCCGCCACCGTAGCCGCCAGCGTCGCCGTGGAGCACACCATCGGGATCGCCATCACCTCCTCTGCCTCCAGACCCTTCCCGACGCCAATTGCTCACCGGCTGCCGTCCAACAAAACCCGAAGCTGCTCGCCGCCCGACCTCGCCGCCAGCCACCACGATCGTCCTCGACCACCCGGACCTACACCCTAAGGTTCGCAATAACGCCAGCTACACACCCATACCACCCACCCTCGCCGGGGATCACTGTAGCGCCGGCGACCATCGGGTCCAGCCGCGCCGCCGCCGTCCACGTCACCGCCACCTCAGCGCCGTGCGCACGTGTCATCCCTGGTGGCGCCGCGTCAGCGCCACGCACGCGCAAGTGTGCCACCTCAGCCCCATCTCTGATCAAGTGGCTCGGTGGATTTATTCCACCGTGGTAGTGTCGCCGACATGTGGGTCCCACATGTCGAATTCTTTTTATTTATCCTTTTCCGAAAATCCTTCACGACGCCAAACATTATGCAATAATTCGGATTTTTCTTTTGAGAAATAATTCGAATTCCATAAATCCTATTTCTAGGGTTTTTCTTTAGATTCAAACTTTGAAACCCCATATCTTTTGCATCCTAACTCCAAATCAGCCCATTCAAATTTCTAAATTCATCTAAAATCAAGATCTACCTAATGGAGATTTTAATTATATTTTTGGAGTTGTTTTGCCTCTGTTATTTATTTATTTTGTTTTTGTGCTTCGTTTATGAGTAGACTTTGACGTGTTGGAAGAGTTGAAGAAGAAGGAGCTTTCAAGACCAGGACCAGTACCTAAACTTATTCCAAGGCAAGCTATACCCTTGACCATTTTGCTTCCCAGTTTTTACAAAAGTATTTTAATTCAAATTACTGCATCTTAATTCAAGTATTTATTTAAATGTTTTGGGTGCAGTAGTTAATCCCAAATTGTTATGCCATCCTTGTGTAATTATTATGCCCTGATCCTTTGTCACCCTAGTTACTATTAGTTGGTAAATATTGTAGCACCAACGTGGGTTGGTTAGCACGAGTAGATTGCTTAGCCATGCCCCGAATCACTTATTCATGTCGATCGCAATTATTAATCGACTAAGTGAATATGCAATCTTAAATAATCTGTGTGTACTATGTGTCTTTGTGGCATGTGTTGCACGTAAATCAACTGGGTGGTAAAAGGATTTGGGTGAGGCAAGTGGTGGATCTTGTGTGAAATGGTGGAATCTGTGTGATCTGTGTGAATAATAATCGTGTGGTGTGTGGTTTAGTTGGCATGTGGAAGTCTTGCCTCGGTCAATTAAGGACCTCACCATGTGCGCCATTGAACTCGAGCCCCTGCATGACGACCACATGTCTGCATTTTGAGACGGGCCTAGCATAGTAAGATAAGGTATCTGAAATGCTTTGTTATGATTAGTGCTAGCTACACTAATTGTATCTTGTGGGTAAAGTGTACAAACTCTGCAGAGTGTAATTTAATCTGTAACATCCCAAATGTATAATCAGGGTTATTCAAGTATAATTATATGTGTAGAAATTAAAACTTTTTCTCACAACTTGAAAACCCTTACAATCTCATGTAATTCTTGTCCAAGAGTTGTGTAAACCAAGAACACAAAGCTCTTGTTGACCAAAAGTCAAATTCATTTTCCAATTCTCTCAAATCTTGTGCCAAACAATTGGAAAGTATCTTCCTTGGTCCTAAAACTGAGGTGGGACCCCTCTGAAAAATATCACAAGTTGTAAAACTAGTTTGATAATTTTTGGAGGTAAATGAATCATTGAACAACCTTAATGAAATTCCTGAGAAAAATGCATTGCATAATAACCTCTGGAAAATTTATGTAAGGTTAATCATGTTGTCACTAGCTCCAGTTAAAATCTTATGAATTTTGGAGTTCATTTGCTATCTCAAACAATTTTGCCAAGTCTTAGTCTGTTAGAAAATTAAATTTAAAAGAGTACCTTGTTCCTTGGTGGCCAGACTCAAACTGGTCCAGCCCAACCCCATCGACCTCCTTTCCCACCTTGATGAGGTCGAGCCGTTGGATCCAATCCAACCGCCACGACCTCCCCTCAACCAAGGCCCCAGACCTCCCATTCGAGGTCCTCTTGACCTCGTGGACCTCCTCGGGTCAACGTGGGCGTCGAGACCTCCCACCTCATCGGTCATAGCCGGCTGGATCAAAGATCCACGGCCACGACCTCCCCTGTGTGTTAAACCTCAAAGGACCTCCTCGTGCTGTAAGCCATCGCAGCGAGGTCATCCCACCTATGTGAGGTCTTGGCCCTTGGATTCAAGATCCGCGCCCCGACCTCCCTCACTTTGTTAAACTAAGCAAGTCCACATCCCACCACGTGAGGTCACTGACCATTGGATCAAAATCCATGGTCACGACCTCCTCCTCCCAATCTAACCTGTCAGACCTCCTTTGCACTCACTTGAGGTCGAGTCGTTGGATTTACATCCAAAGGCCACGACCTCCTCTGAAGAACATCACAACAAGGTCCTCCCGCCTTGTTGAGGTCTTAGCCCTTGGATCCAAATCGGAGGACTAAGACCTCCCTTTCGCTTTGCGCGTATCAGACCTCCCCATCAGGTCAGTGCCCTTGGATTTTAATCCAAAGGCCAGACCTCCCCTCATGTCTTTTCGATCGCGCAAGTTAAGTCCTCACTTGGAGGTCCGCGATGCTGGAGGGAGATCCAACGCCTTGGACCTCTGTCCCATTTCCCACGTGCGTTTAGCGATTACACGAAATCGGAGGCCACGACCTCCCCATCTTGATCGTGTGGTGGGACCTCCACCCACCACTTAAAACGTAACGGTTCAAAACTCTCATCCGTTGGCAGACCTCTCCTGTGTCTTATCCAACGCCACTAAGACCTCCCTGTTCTTCTCCTTCCTCTGGCGCGGGCAAGCTCGGCGAGTGCATTTATTGCGTGTCCGACCTTGGGGTACACTTCATCACTCTTCTTGACCAAGATTTAATGCAGTCGCTTTTAGCCTCTCAGTCAAGCCCGAGCCTGCCCCTTGTCACCCCATGTCTTGTCCACCTCATGGACCAGCCTGTGGGCTAAGCTCACCATGGAGCTTAGCCCCACTCATCACCTTCAATCAGGTTATAAAGTACCCTTGAAGCCTCCTTGGCTTCCTTTGCACACTAATTGACCTCGGCCTTGCACTTTGTGCGTGGTGAGCTCCTCCTCCACTAACACTCACTCACCTCACTAGTGGTCGCCATTGTTGATGTCCTTGGAGCTTCTCAAGAGCTCAAGGGTTCGATGGCTCCTCTTCCACCCTCGCTCATTTTGTGCTCCCCAAACCTCTGGAAGTTAACCCTAACTTAGTTTGGTTGGCGCGCCAGAGGAGGACAAAGTCGGGCTTGAAGGCCGAGCTTTGGCCGTGGAGCCCCTGTCTTCCCCAACTCCGGTCCTCCTTCCTCGACCTCCTCAAAGACCTTAGGACCTCCGGTACATCCCCGGTAATCCCTTAGTGCTTGGCACTGCATGAATGTTTTCATGAGCTTTAGTTTGGCATAAGCTTGTTTGTCGCGCTGAGCTCATTTTTGCTTTTCGTTTTGCCCGTCTTGGTCACCTTCGTCCTCTCGGCTCCGGCGGCGCTCAAGGCCGTCATTGCCGTTGAGAGAAGGTCCGCGGTGCGGCGTGGTTATTGCGAACCGAACGGTACCATTGGATCTCGCCGGCGAGGTCTACATCGCCATGAGAACCAAATATTTGAACACGGGTTTTTGTCGGACGCAGCGACGGCGTCGTTGTCGCTTTTAGGACAAAAGATCCACCGAGTTAATGCGCTTATCATTGCTCCCATCATTGAATTCATTTGGTGTGTCTTAACTGTCTTAAATCCACCATTTATTGCGCGCCATTAAGTCCTCCAGCTGACCTCCTCGTGGTCCCGCCAAGATTTAATCTCTTGTCCATAGCGGCGTGCAGGCAAGGCGCTAATTCTAGCGCCGATCTGGGCATCCGCACCTCCTCCAGGAGATCTCGAGCGCCCAAGACCTCCTTGGCGCAATCTTAGCCGTCCTGACCTCCCCGGAGGTTCAGTGGACGTTGAGGACCTCCTCTGGGACCTCCTCGAGGTCATCTCACCGCTGAGGACCTCCCTTTAATCTGGTCCGCTCCGGACCTCCTTCCATGTTGTGGTCCGTTAGATCTTCCATCTACGGCCATGACCTCCTCACCTCGCAAGCATGTGCGTGGTTAGGAGGTCCAGACCTCTGGACCTCCCATGTGCATGTGTGTTGTTCTCGGGAGGTCTCGAGCCGTTAGATCTCGAGATCTGTGGCTCACGACCTCCCATGTCTTTGTGAATGTTAGGAAGGTCAAGAAATTCTTAAGTATGAACTGAAATGAGGTAGACTTTAGAATTTCATATCTTTTTCATTTTGAATCCTTTTGAGGTCATTCAAATTGTGTTAGCTCTGTCTTAAACTTGACTTTAATCCAAAAATGGTTGTAAGTTGAGTTCAGCTCCAGAGCATAGTTTTGCCATAGGTTTTAGTACTCCCTTTTGGATAATACACTCAAAATTTAGGTTTAACTTGTAAAACCCATAACTAATGTTCTGTAGGTTATTTTTGAATGAGACCAACTTTGTTAGCTTCCTCTATTAATGAACTCACTAAGAAAATTAGTTTTGAGCATGTTGCTGTTAGAAAAATAAGGACTTGTGCATTATAATTTTGTTCAAGTTCTTGTTTTTGAAAAATTATAGAAAGTGCAATATAGCTCCAAATGGGATGAACTCAATTGTGTTATTCATCTCATGAGGTGCTGGTTTCACAGTAAAAATCTCAGCCTCACCACTTTTCTAGAAAATGTTGCCTCATAATTAAATTAGTGAATAGTGCAGTTTGGTATTTTCAGGGCTGAGCAGAATTGTTTTGCTCATAACTTTTGCATTAAGAATCCAAATCCATTGGTTCTTGTTGCTAAATTCCTAAAATCACCCTCTTACTGCTGTAGAAATTTCAGAGAATTTGGAGTTCGTTTGCTGTGCTGTCTTGTTGTTTTTCGTCGTTCTTATCGGTTCTTTATCGTTTTCCGTTAGGTTTCGACATTTGTGGTGATCCCATAAGCGACCCTCCGCAACAAAGTGACCAGCAGCAAGGCAAGCAGTTTGACCATTTCCATCATTGTCCCATTATTTTAAAGCTTAATACTTTGTTTTACTTCTATGTATGCATGCTACTTTGTGTTAATTGTCGCTAGTAATCCTATAGTTGCATAATCTGTAGGAGTTGTTTATCCTCTACTACCAATGAGCCTAGGTTATTCGCTGTGGTTGGAGCTCGTTGGATGAGCTCTTATCACTTAGTAGTTTCGACTTAAACTGCTTAGACATGCTTAGCTATCGGTAGTAATGGGCGATCATCGACTTAGTCGATGGTCTTGATCACACAAGTATAATTATTCCTCCTATATGTCCAGCACTTGTGCTTTGATTAATTTGTAAAATCAAAACTGAAAATAAAATGTTGATTTGGACTTGGGCATATTGGATGGATGGTGTGGTTTTGGAATGTGGTAGTATGCTGAGTCGTTAGGACCGAGTTACTTGCGCCACGCTCGAGCAATATTATGCTAACCACACGAGGGGATATGGGACCCTCTTGACTAAGTACTTTGGGGGTGTTAATTATGAGCTGGTTGGTGGGTATGTTTTAATAAAATGTGTATGTGTAGTGTTGGGAGGGAGCATTGGCGAGCCGGTTAGGCTGCCTAATGTGTCCTTGTCCCCGTGGGTTGCGGCTCGTAATTAGCATCGCCCATTGGAAATGTCTCGAGGACTTAGCGTGCTTGGCATACCAAAGGTAGTGTGCCTAAAGGAAAGGCGGTCAGGCGTGTGGGTACATTGGTACACCCTGCAGGATAAAACTATTCAATAGCCTCGCCCTAGGTTATGGACACGCCGTAAACGCCAGAAGAACTAGACTACAACTTTTAATTAAAACTTGACATGGTTGGTATGAGTGGGTAATTCATACTATTGTTGTGGTGGCTATTGGGTTAGTCACTTCCGTGATTGTTCTTGTTGTTGTTATTATGTTATTATTATGTTGTTATTTCAACAAGTAAAAATGCTTTGTCAAATTGCCTTAAATCTATTATGTTATTGCAAATGGAACTTGCTTTATGCTAAATGTAAGTCCAAAGCTCCATCCACTTAATTAAAGCTTGCATGTAGCTAAATTATAGTTCTGTTATCTTACACGTCGGTTTTATGCAGTACAATAAACAAGTTATTGTACTCATTTGCTTTGCTTAACAACCTTGTTGCAGAGGACGGAGGTGAGCTCCAAGAGCCTTACTTACGTGCCACGTGTTGCGCTTTCTTGACGACTAGCTTGGCGGTCCGGTCAGATGCCTAGGGTTAAGGCACACCGATTGGCTTTTGTGTTATAGCCATCTTTATGGCACTTTTGCTTCATTGTGTATTCTTGTAACTTATTGCTATTTGGCCTAAGGGCCCTCTTTGTAGTAGCTATTCCATATTAATATTAACTTCGGTTTGTTGCTTATGTTCTATGTGTTGTATGGAATTGATATATTCTTTTGTTGTGAGGTATGTATACTGCATTCGGGAGTATACATCTCGAGACCAGTTTATTCGGTTGATAATACTAGGTCAATTGGATGACTAAGTATTATGAGCCTAATAAATGTCTGGTCTCACAAAAGTTGGTATCAGAGCCGTTATGACCGTAGTAACACAAGCTTGGTCATCTTTAAGATATTTTGGAAAACCTATTTTCAAAGTATAAACGAGATTTGAAAGCTTAAGAAAATTCTCAGATTTTACTCCTCATCTACCTTAGCTTTCTCTTCTCATCTCACTCTAATTTGAGTTTTGAAAGTTGTTTTCCTCTCTTCTCTTCTACAAAATAGTCATTATCGATTAATTGGGTTTTGGGTAACATATGAGAGTTCTAAATTGATGTCTTGGCTACCTTCTTGGTGAAGAATAGAAGTATTTGAAGGCTTAAACTCAAATCTGAAAATTCTGGACAGCAAGCAAGCATTTTAGGGCAGCAATGCTTAAGCTAGTAAATGAGGTAGAAAATGAGAGGCTAATCAACTAAAACTTGTGGGAATAAAAGGGTAAGATGTGATACTAGTTAGCTAAGTATCTAACACTTATTTCGCTGCCTTAACCTTGCTCTCTAATAGTTTTAGATCTCATCTTACAATCTGATTTGTAATCTTCCGATCAATTACTCGCTCATTCAATACGGGTTAGTTGAGTTGAGAAGTTGAACCTTGCTTTTGGTGTTTCTTGGCTGTTTGTAGAGTCTTTTAGAAGCTTTTAAAGTTTAATTACTCGTTGTTTTGGCTTTCGCTTAGGGTGATCTTCATTCCCTAGTCGATCGCTTTTGTTTTCTTTTAAGGCTTAGTTTTTCGGGTCTAGTTGCTAACCAAAATTTCTTGTAACAGATGGCGGACGACTCAGAAGCGGCCAAGGCTGGCCACTGGTCCGGACGAGGAGCTTCCTCCTCCCACCATGGCCGAGGTCCTTCTTCGATTGAGCGCAACCGCGGATGACAGAGAGTTTCTATCGACGCCATCGCAACACCACCGCCTTACCGAGCTTCGTGATCTCGGGCTGAGAATGCCCATCAGCCTCGTGGGGGTCTTGCTGAGTTCCTTCGTACTCAGCCCCCTACCTTTTCTCGGTCTGAGGACCCTTTGGATGCGGACGATTGGCTTCGTCTTGTGGAGCGTAAGCTTCGCATAGCGCAGTGCCAGGAGCACGAGAAGGCGCTGTTCAGATCGCACCAGCTTGAGGGTGCAGCTTTGTCTCGTGGGAGAGCTATCTCGCCATGCAGCCCGTGAGACCACACCGCCTCTTGGGAGGAGTTTCAGACCGCCTTCCGTCGGGCTCACATCCTCGCCGGCTTGATGGAGATCAAGAAGGGAGTTTCTTGCGCCAAGCAAGGGCGAGCTCACCATGGAGTATGTGTACGAGTTCAACCATCCGCTCGTTATGCTCCCGAGGATGTGGCTACCGATATGGCCAAGGTGCCAAGTTCAGCGGCTTGTCCGAGGAGTCAAGGACAAGCTATCCATTGCCGACTTTCCTGATTTTCAGACCTTGGTCGACAAGGCCATCGTCGCTGAGCATGCGGCTCGGGAGCTTATGGATTCCCGCAAGCGCAAGTGGGAGACCTATAAGACTTCCAGGCCCAGTTCTTCCCGCCCTCGTTTCGGGCAGTCTCAGGGGTACCACTCTCATTCTTCGGCGCCCCCGAGGTCACCTGCCCCTGTCCCTCGTCCTTCGCAGCCGTGCTCGACCACGCGGCGCCGCCGGTCAGCGAGGTGGCCCCGCAACCCGGCCGGGTCACATGTTCTCATGCAACCGTAGGGCATTATGCTAACCAATGCCCTAAGAAGACAGAGCAGCCCTCGCCCTAATGGAGGACGCGGGCCGAGGCGGTGCATCTCAGACCGAAGATCGTCCTGCTACCCAAGGCGTGGGTAGTGGTCGCGTCAACGCCATCACCGCAGAGGAGGCTCAGAGGCACCCGACGTCAGATTAGGTACACTTTCGTTAACTCTCACCCTGCCATTGTCTTGTTTGATTCAGAGCATCTCATTCCTTTGTTTCGAAGTCTTTTGTGCTGTTGGAGAGCTTCCTTTCTCTCCATTGTCGGCCCCCGCTTACTCATTCGCTCTCCCGGTTCGGAGTTGAGAGTGAATCCGAGTGTAGAGATGTCCCTATCGAGATCAAGGCGAGGGTTCTTAGCAAACCTTATCCTTCTCCATTCAATGAGTCTTGATGTGATTCTTGGTATGGATTGGTTGTCTCAAAGACATGGGACAAATCGATTGCGCCAGAAGCTCATCTCTGCTCTAGTTCTTCCGTGCGCAGGTTTGCTTTCGCCAAGTCGCTAGGCCCTCATCTCTTCAAGACTTGAAGCGAAGCCCGCTCCAGATATTAGCTAAGTCCCAACAGTTTGTGACTTTGTTGATGTCTTTCCCGCTGATCTTCCAGGATGCCACCTGCTCGAGACCTCGAGTTTGTCATTGAGTTGGCTCCTGCATCGCCTCTATCTCAAAGAGGCCTTATCGGATGCCACCGAACGAGTTGGTGGAGTTGAAGAAGCGTTAAGCGAGCTGCAAGAGAAGGGTTTCATCCGCCTAGCTCATCTCCGTGGGGTTGTCCAAAGAATCTTCGTGAAAGAAGAAGGACGGTACTTTACGCGATGTGCGTTGATTACCGCCCACTTAATGAAGTGACGTAGAAGAACAAGTATCCGCTGTTCTCCGCATTGACGATCTCTTTGATCAATTAACCGGAGCTCGAAGTTTTCCAAGATTGATCTCGAGAGTGGGATATCATCAGTTCAGATTCGCCCGAGGATATTCCAAAGACGGCTTTCTACTCGCTATGGCTTGTACGAGTATGTTGTCATGTCATTCGCTTAACCAATGCTCCCGCTTTGTTCATGAATCTCATGAATTCGGTATTCATGGAGTATTTGGATAAGTTTGTCATGGTCTTCATCGATGATATTCTTATCTATTCCAAGAACGATGAGGAACATGATCAAGACATCGAGGCTTGTGTTAGGCAAGTTACGTGAGCACCAACAGACGCTAAGTTCAAACAAGTGTGCATTCTCGTTGAAGGAAGTGGCTTTTAGGCCATATTCTTTCAAGCAGAGGCGAGCTGCTGATCCTAGCAAGGTCACCGATGTTCTTTCATGGAGTCAGCCTTCTTCGGTCACCGATGTGCGGAGTTTTCTTGGTTTAGCGGGATATTATCGCCGCTTTATCGAGAACTTCTCCAAGATCGCTGGCCGATGACGGAGTTGCTCGTGAAGGACAAGAAGTTCTTGTGGTCCGCCGAGTGTGAGGAAAGTTTCCAATACTCAAGAAGCGCTTTGACCACCGCCTCCCGTTTTGTTCTTCCCGATATCCATCAAGCTTCGATATCTTTTGCGATGCTTCTCGTCGAGGCCTCGGTTGTGTCCTTATGCAAGAAGGCAAGGTAGTGGCCTATGCATCAAGACAATTGAGACCTCATGAACTCAACTACCCTACTCATGATTTGGAGTTGGTGCTATGATTCATGCACTTAAGATTTGGCGACATTACCTAATCGGTAATCGCTGTGAAGTGTATTCGATCACAAAAGCCTCAAGTACTTGTTCACCCAACCCGACCTGAACCTCGTGCAAAGGAGATGGTTGGAATTGATCAAGGACTATGATATGGGTATTCACTACCATCCGGCAAGGCTAATGTCGCTGTCGATGCGCTTAGTCGTAAAAGCGCATTGTAATGCCTTAGTGCTCAAGGAGCATTCGCCTCTCTTCTCGAAGCATTCCGCCTCAACTTGGAGATAGTTGAGCATGGATTTCGCTGCCATGGTTGTGCAACCAACCTTGGTGGATCGGATCAAGTCCGCCAGCAATGGATTTGGGAGTGAGCCACATTAAGGCAAATGTCAAGGCCGAATGACCAAGTGCTTTTCTCGAGGATGAGCATGGTGTTGTGAGGTTCGGCAACGCCTTGTGGTTCCAAAGGACATGGAGTTGCGGAATTTGATCCTCCATGAAGCCCATGATTCGCTTTTATCCATTCATCCCGGCCACAAAGATGTATCAAGATCTCCGCCGAGATTTTGGTGGACCCGAATGAAGAGGGAGATTGCGGTTCGTTGTCGAAAAGCGACGATGTCGTCAGTGTCAAGGACGAGCATCGGCGCCCAGCAGATTGCTTCAGCCCTTGCTCGTGCCGGAATGGAAGTGGATTCCGCTCGGCATGGACTTTATCACCGGTCCGCGCCTTAACACCAACGGGAAAGACTCCATTTGGGTTGTCATTGATCGGTTGACTAAAGTAGCGCATTTCTTGCCTGTCGCGGGCTAAGATTTCTGTTGGTCAATTGGTCGACCTCTATGTCTCTCGTGATCGTGTGCTTGCACGGTGTGCCCAAGACGATCGCCTCGGATCGTGGTTCTCTTTTCACCTCTCGCTTTTGGCATAGTTTGCAAGAGGCCATGGGAACCCGTTTACCTTTAGCACGGCATTCCACCTCAAACCGATGGTCGACCGAGAGGGTCAACCAGTGTTTTGGAGGATATGCTTCGTGCTTGTGTCCTTTCCTATGGGAAGCATTGGGAGAAATGCTTGCCATTCGCCGAAGTTTTCTTATAACAACAATTTTCAGGCCGGTCTCGGCATGGCACCTTTTGAGGCCTTATACGGAGAAAGTGTAGAACCCCGTTGAACTGGTCGAGACCGGAGAGACCTCTCTTGGCCCTGACTCAATCAATGAGGCCGAGCGCCAAGTTCAAATTTTATTCGTGAGCTGCCATGACACTCAATCCAGCAAAAGAGCTATGCGGATCGCCCGACGTGAGTTACGTTTTGAGCCTAATGACTTTGTTTATCTCAAAGTCTCTCCTTTGAAGGGCCATCAACGCTTTGGCGTCGAGGGCAGTTGGCTCCTCGATATGTCGGTCCCTACCGCATTATCGAGAAGAAGGAGCTGTTGCCTATAAGTTGGAGTTGCTACCTGCACTTGCGGGGTACATGATGTTTTCCATGTGTCCCGCCTTAAGAAGTGCCTCCTGTTCCAACCGAGGAAGCTCCGTTGAAACCCTCGATGTCCGTGAAGATTTGACCTATCGCGAGCACCCTGCTCGTGACTCGATGAGTCTGAACGAAGGACAAGGAATAAGACCATCAAGTTCCTTAAAGTTCAGTGGTCAAACCATTCCGAGGATGAGGCTACTTGGGAAAGAGAAGATCGCCTCAAGCGGACTATCCATCCTTCTTTATCGAGTGAGCCAAATCTCTGGACGAGATTTGTTAGGGGGAGATTTTGTAACATCCCAAATGTATAATCAGGGTTATTCAAGTATAATTATATGTGTAGAAATTAAAACTTTTTCTCACAACTTGAAAACCCTTACAATCTCATGTAATTTTGTCCAAGAGTTGTGTAAACCAAGAACACAAAGCTCTTGTTGACCAAAAGTCAAATTCATTTTCCAATTCTCTCAAATCTTGTGCCAAACAATTGGAAAGTATCTTCCTTGGTCCTAAAACTGAGGTGGGACCCTCTGAAAAATATCACAAGTTGTAAAACTAGTTTGATAATTTTTGGAGGTAAATGAATCATTGAACAACCTTAATGAAATTCCTGAGAAAAATGCATTGCATAATAACCTCTGGAAAATTTATGTAAGGTTAATCATGTTGTCAGCTAGCTCCAGTTAAAATCTTATGAATTTTGGAGTTCATTTGCTATCTCAAACAATTTTGCCAAGTCTTAGTCTGTTAGAAAATTAAATTTAAAACAGAGACTGCTCCTTGGCCGAGCCAGACTCAAACTCCGGGTCCAAACCCCAACCCCATCTCGACCTCCTTTCCCATTTGATGAGGTCGAGCCGCTGGATCCAATCCAACCGCCACGACCTCCCTCAACCAAGGCCCCCAGACCTCCCCATTCGAGGTCCTCTTGACCTCGTGGACCTCCTCGTCAACGTGGGCCAGACCTCCCACTCATCAGTCATAGCCGCTGGATCAAAGATCCACGCCACGACCTCCCTGTGTTAAACCTCAAAGGACCTCCTCGGCTGTAAGCCATCGCAGCCGAGGTCATCCCACCTATGTGAGGTCTTGGCCCTTGATTCAAGATCCATGCCTCGACCTCCCTCACTGCTAAACTAAGCAAGTCCACATCCCACTCCACGTGAGGTCACACCATTGATCAAAAATCCATGGTCACGACCTCCTCCTCCCAATCTAACCTGCTGACCTCCTTTGCACTCACTTGAGGTCGAGTGTTGATTTACATCCAAAGGCCACGACCTCCTCTCAAGAACATCACAACAAGGTCCTCCCGCCTTTGTTGAGGTCTTAGCCCTTGATCCAAATCGAGGACTAAGACCTCCTTCGCTTATGCCAGATCGATTCTCCCCATCAGTCAAGGCCCTTGATTTTAATCCAAAGGCCAGACCTCCCTCATGTCTTTTTCGATCAAGTGCGGTTAAGTCCTCACCGAGGTCCGCACCGCTGGAGGGAGATCCAACGCCTTGGACCTCCTGTCCCATTTCCCACGCATGCTTTCATGACACGAAATCGGAGGGCCACGACCTCCCCATCTCTGATCGTGTGGCTGGGACCTCCACCCACCACTTAAAACGAACGGTTCAAAACTCTCATCCGATGGCCAGACCTCTCCTGTGTCTTATCCAACGGCCACTAAGACCTCCCCCGTTTTTCTCCTTCCTCGGCGCGCGGCAAGCTCGAGCAAAGGCATTTATTGCGGTCCGACCTTGGGGTACACTTCAATCTTTTTTGCTGACCAAGATTAATGCAGTGTCAGCTTTAGCCTCTCAGTCAAGCCCGAGCCTCGCCCCTTGTCGCCCCCATGTCTTGTCCACCATGGATCAGTTCGTGGGCTAAGCTCACCATGGAGCTTAGCCCCACTCATCACCTTCAATCAGGTTATAGCACCCTTGAAGCCTCCCTTGGCTTCCTTTGCACACAATTGACCTCACTTGCACTTTGTGCGTGGTCGAGCTCCTCCTCCACTAACACTCACTCACCTCACTAGTGGTCGCCATTGTTGATGTCCTTGAGCTTCTCAAGAGCTCAAGGGTTCCAAAGGGCTCCTCTTCCACCCTCGCTTCATTTTGTGCTCCCCAAACCTCTCGAAGTTAACCCTAACTTAGTTTGGTTGGGCGCCAGAGGAGGACAAAGTGGGCTTGAAGTCGAGCTTTGGCCGTGGAGCCCCTTCTTCCCCAACTCCGGCCCTCCTTCTCGACCTCCTCAAGACCTTAGGACCTCCTGTACATCCCCGGTAATCCTTTAGTGCTGCACCCGCATGAATGTTTTCATGAGCTTTAGTTTGGCATAAGCTTGTTTGTCGCATGAGCTCATTTTTGCTTTTCGGTTTTGCCTGCAAGTGGTCACCTCGTTCTTCACGCTCGGCATGCTCAAGGTCATTATTAGAGCACTCGAATTTATTAGGCTCATAATACTTAGTCATCCAATTGACCCTAGTATTATCAACCAAATAAACCTTGTGCTCGAGAGATGTATACTTCCTTAATGCAAAGATACATACCTCACAACAAAAGAATGTATCAATTCCATACAACACATAGTACATAAGCAACAAACCGAAGTTAATATTAATATGGGATAGCTATTACAAAAGAGGGCCCTTAGGCCAAATAGCAACAATTCAAAAGAAAAAAGATAACAGCGGAAGCAAAGTGCCATAAAGATGGCTATAACACAAAGCCAATCAAGTGTGCTCTTAACCCTAGGCATTCGACCGACCGCCAAGCTAGCCGTCAAGAAGTGCAACACGAGGGACAAAAGTGAGGCTCTTGGATCTCACCTCTCCCTCTGCAACCAAAACCACAAAAATGCCACAACCACGCAGATGAGTACATAAAGTACTCCGCAAGACTTACGTAAGATAACAAGCCTATAACATATGCTACATGCAAGCTTTATGTAAGTGGAGGTTGTATGTCTCATTTAGCATAAAGCAACATTTATTTGCAATAACATAATAGATTGAAGGCAATTTGGCAAATCATTTTTAATTGTTGAAATAACAACGTGATAATACATAATAACAACAACGTGAACAACCTAGAAGTGACTAACCCATTAGTCACCACAACAATAGCATGAACTCCCTGCTCATACCAACCAAGTCAAGTTTTAATTAAATGTTGTAGTCTAGTTCTCACGGGCGATCCGAGCGTGTCCATAACCTAGGACGAGGCTATTCAATAGTTTTATCCCTGCAGGTGTACCACTGTATCCACACGCCACCGCCTTTCCTTTAAGCACACTTCAAGGTATGCCACACGGCTAAGTCCTACGAGACATTTCCAATGGACAATGCTAATTCTGAGTCGCACAACCCACGGGAGAAGGAGACATCACATCGACCTACCCGAAGCTAATGCTCCCTCCCCACCACACACACACATTTTATCTTTAAAACCACCAACCGAAAGCGAATCCCAATTAGCAACGCCCAAAGTACTTAGTCAAGAGGGTTCCATATGCCCTCGCGTGGTTAGTACGCTAATATTGCTCAGAACGGGAGGCTTAAGTAACTCGTCCTTAGGGACTTAGGCATACTTCCACAATCCAAAACCACACCATTCATCCAATATGCCCAAGTCTAAACAATCTTTTATTTTCAGGTTTTTACTCTACAAATTAGCAAAGCACAAGTGCTAGACATAAAGGAGTAATATTTAGATTTGTAAATCAAGACCATCGACTAAGTCGATGATCGCCCATTTCTACCGCTATCTAAGCATTGCTAAGCATTTGAAATCACAACTACTAAGTGATAGGAGTTCATCCACCTAACTCCAACCACAGCAAATAACCTAGGCTCATGGTAGTAAAGACATGGCATTCCTACAGATTATGCAACTATAGGATCCACTAACCATAATTAAAACAAGGTAGCAATGCATACATAGAGTTTAAACAACGAATAGACTTGCAAATATAGGATGAATCATGGTCAAACTGCTTGCCTGGCTGTTGAGGGTCACTTGGTTGCGGAGGATCGCTCTCGGATTACCACAAATGTCGAACCCTAACGAAAAGGCTTATAAAGAGTCGATAAGAATAAAGAAAAGCAACAAGACCCAACAGCAAAAGTTCTCCGAATGATTTGAAATTTTTATAGCAGCAAGGTATTGATTTAACATGAATATAGAAACAAGAATCAACTGATTTGGATCTTTAATGCAAAAGTTATGATGAAAACACTTTTGCTCAGCCGAGTAATTAGAATTAGGTTACTATTCATCGACAAAATTTCTAGACATGCAGGGAACCTGAAAATTTTACAGTAGATCAAGCACCATATGAGATGATCCGCCAAATTGGATTCATCTCATTTGGGGCTATATTGCACTTTCTATTAAGTTTTGAAACAAGAACTTGAACAAAATTATAATGCATGATTATTTTTCCTGGAAACAGTAACATGTTCAAAACTATTTTTCCTAGTACGTTCATTATTAAAGGAATCCAACAAACTTGGATTCACTCAAAAGAGTTTACAGGTAATTAGTTATGCATTTAACAAGTTAAAGGATTTCTAGTGAAACAATTAATGCTTATACAAAGTTAAAGTTAATTCTGGATATTTTTGTAACTATAACATGATTAAAACCATTTTAGATTAAAGTATAGTTAATAACAGTATTAACAAAATTGATTTCAACTTAAAAGGAGTTATAATGAATTTGTTATGCATTTTACCATTTAACTGAAATTCTAATACATTTAATAAAACTGAGAAAGATTAGAATTTAATTTCAGGGTTTTCTGGAGTCATATTAATCTTCTAAACATTTTTAGATTAAATTTGAGATTATGAAAGAATTAATACGACTCGGAATCATCTAAAATGAATTACCATGAAAAAGATATGCATTTTCAAAGTTTATACCTTTTTCCAGCTTCAAAAATAAAGCTCTCGGGAGAAACCAAAACTTAAATGACGTGGTTGATTGTGGACCGTCGATCTGAGATAAACGGCTGATATGGACTGAAGTGTATCGAACGCGCGACAATGCGGTATAACCGACAAGCGGGACCCATCGTCAAGGATCGTGGAGCCACTGGGTGGTTTTAACCCACGTGCATGGTTTTGGTCCCACCCGCCGCGATGTGGGGCTCGGGGTGTTTACTATGCGCTGTTAAGGGTTATTTAAGAGGCTGGCCCACATGTCGACGGACATTAAGGACGGCTTAAGACCAATTAAATGCTAACCAATGATTAGTATTTAATGAATGTCATTATTGGTCCTAATGACCTTACAAGACGGGACGATCGGTCGGACAAAACGCCGAGGAGATTCGCCACTTGTGCCATGGCCGCGACTACGGCATGAGCATGGGCGCAGAATGGGTTCAATAGGTTTATGGACCCTGTGCACCACTTCACACCGACGGCAATGACGGCAGAATCGCCGCGAGCCGAGATGAAAGGGCAGTATTAAAATGACCGAAAAGGAAA